>OMLC01025578.1:1260-11492 GCA_900302585.1 Regalecus glesne | reverse complement strand
GTAAACAACAAAATAGTAAAAATTGTTTTTGAGGTGTCTTGATGCATGCTCAATAATCCAGGTTAAAAAAATGGTGAATCAGTTCTACTGGATCAGACGTTCTTTCAAAAAACATTTAGTCACTAACAGGAGACATCTTTAGTCTAAGCAGACTGTAAGCACCCCACCCCCACCCTATAAACAATACATCGATCGTGAAATGCTCCTCTTTGTTGTCCTCAGGTGTTTTGCAGTGGGCAGTAAAGACACGTCAACGTGGGTGTTTGGCACTGAGCGCTGGGTCAACCTCATCTACTATTCTCTGGGTGGACACAAGGATGCCATTTTAGGATGTTTCTTCGAGAAGGACAGTCTGGATGTGAGTTGCTCTGTCTTTTGTTGTCACGATAACCCATATCCATTAGCATGACACGAGCTGTCAATCACTTAGAGAGTAACTGGTTATGAGTCACTGATGCTGTTAAAGAAAGGAGGCTTTGGTGACAGTAGAATAAATTGAATTAGAAATTATTGATAAAATTTTATATGCAAATTTTATGATTTTGGCTTAAATAGGTTTGTGGAAACACCAAATATGGCTTGTCAGTTCCCAAAGCGAGCACGCTAACCATTGAGCTACTGCAGCCGCAGTCCATATGGTTATAATAACTTAATGAATTTCCCCTTTTGGAACAAATAAAGGCATATCTAACTTATCTTATTAAAACATATATGTATATATTATGTGGTTATTTGTTTGCTGTTGGTGTCTTTGAGGATGTCAAAACAAATTCAAAATCACCCGTAAAGTTCCGTCCATTCATCCATCCATTCTCAACCGCTAATCCGAAATCCGGTCGCGGGGGAACTGGAGCCTATCTCAGTTCTCATTGGGCGAGAGGTGGGGTACACCCTGTATAGGTCACCAGTCTATCCCAGGGCAGAGCAGTTAGGGGAACAGTGTCTTACTCAAGGACACCTCGACACGCTTTTCTGCAGGTGCGGGGATCGAACCTGCAACATTATGATTGCTAGATGACCGCTTTACCCAATGAGCTATGCCGCCACTTACCTCTGAAGTTGATATTGCAAATGATTTGATCTTGATTTTTATAGACATTAGCTTCTTGACAGAGGAGAGGAATTTGGAGAGACCATGCCTCAAATGTCCTTAAGGCGCACAGGTCCTGGACACTGAGGCAAGCAGGACAGATCATAAACACCCCTTCCCGCCCCGTCCATGGTCTTTTGATAATATTCCCTTCTTGTAAAAGACTATGGTCTATAAAATGCAGGACCTCACTACGAGAGCAGCTTCTCCTCTGGGAGCAGAAGACCAAGCTCCCAGACACCCACCAATCCAGACATTGCCATCCACCCACCGCCATCTCCCTCTATCTTCCTTAATGTGCTCTCTGTATGTATAAACCTTGCATAAAATGTGCCATAGCCTTCAAATAGCTCTTATTTTGTCAACAATTTCTTAAAATTCTCATTTAACTTCTTTTGAATATGCCATCAGGGGCTACCATGTGGTCAAGAGAATATGGATTTCATTGGTTTAGAGAGTTATTCCTTATCCGATGTGAGGATCTAAGGACAGGGTGTTAGGGTTAGGGTTAGCCTGTAGATGGGTCTACAATGCAGAGTCCTGGCCTGACTTGTTGGCTCTTCTGTTTTTTGCCATCGTTTTGGCCTGTGTCTGTTTGCTCTCCCCAATGTACAAGTCACTGCAGTCCTCCTAGCATTTAACAGCGTACACTACATTACTCTGTTGGTGCCGGGGACCTGGTCCTTGGGGTGGACCAAACTTTTGATGAAGTGTGTTTTGGGGTTTAAAAGCAACTGAGACGCAATGTTTAGAAAAAATGCGTCTCAGCTGCTCCAAAACTCCCACCATATGTAATCAATACCGGTCTGGTCCTGGGCTCCTCTTCTCCCCCCACTAAGCTGGAGCACTGTTTGGGAGGCTTTCTGGCTTTAACAAACGCCCAGTCAGGGTAACCACACTTAACCAGGGCCTGTTTAATATGGGACTTCTCTTCCTCCCCGGCCACTGAGTCAGTGGGGACGTAGTCAGCCTGGTGGTACAGAGTCCTGTTGACTCCCAGTTTATGCTCCAGAGAGTGGTGGGAGTCAAACCATAAATACTGGTCCGTATGTGTGGGTTTGTGGTCCACACTCACAACCAACTTTCCCCCAACACCAACCTTCACCTCAAAATCCAGGTAAGCCAATATGTCATCTTTTGCATCCTCCCTGGTGAACTTGATGTGGGTATCCTCCGAGTTAATGTGTTCAAGGAATTGTGGTACTTCCTGAGATTTAATTTTAACCCAGGTGTCGTCCACATACCTGAACTAATAACTAGGAGGAGTTCCTGGATATTAAGCTAGAGCCTTCCTCTCTACTTCCTCTTTGTATAAGTTGGCCACTATAGGAGAAACTGGGGAACCTATGGAACACCCATGCTTCTGCCTCTAGTATTGCCCCTTATATGTGAAGTATGTAGACTTAAGACACAGTTTCAGGAGCGAACACACTTGGTCAGAGTTAAGGGTGGTCCTGTCTTTGAGAGAGAGGTCGTCCAGTAATTTCTTACGGACCACCTCAGCTGCCTCATCAACAAGGACACACGTGAAGAGAGACTTAACATCAAACAAGACTATAGCTTCATCCTCCCTCATGTCAAAGTCCCTGTTAAAAAAGTCCATGGTGTTCTGAATATGGGGAATATTACTGCCTACTAACAGTTTGAGAACAGCAGCCAGAAACTTAGAGATGTTGTAGGTGATGAGTTAATCATGGATACAATCAGTCTCAAGGGCACATCCTGTTTATGGATCTTGGGCAAAGCATACAGACTAGGTGTAGCTTCCTCTGGGTACAGTCTATAGTATATTTATTTATATGTATATGTTTAAGGGGTGGCATAGCTCAGTGGGTATAGTAGTTCTTTGGTAACTGGAAGATTACAGGTTCGTACCCAGTCCTGCAGAAAGCATGTCGAAGTGTCCTTGAGCAAGAATCTGAACCCCTAACTGCTCCCTGAGCGCCACATGGTGGCAGCTCGCTGCTCCTATACAATAGGATGGCTTTAGATACAGAGAGTACTAAATTTCCCCTTGTGGGACTGATAAGGGAATCTATTTAAAAAAAATATGATCCTTATATAGCATATGTATATTTATTTAATATTCTTTTTAAGTTGTCTTCACTATTTATTTTTAGCCTTTCCCTCTTGCAACATACCAAGACAAACACCTGTATATTCTTGTATTTGGTAAGAAATACGACTCCAATTCTGATGTGATTTTTATTTTTGACATTTAATTATACGCTTAAAATTTTTACCAAAATTGAATGGAAACCTTAAATTCTCTACAAGGATAATTCAAATCATATAGCATCCTTGTCATATTGGTTAAAAAAAGTGAGGGTCAGCGTATGATTTATATATGGACTCAAGATGATGGATAACCAAATGTGAAGCTTTATTTCAAACTGCCTGATGATGTCTGATCTCTAATTAACATTATGTTTGATATGTTTGTGATCCTATGCGGTTTGCTATCAGTTATACACAGTGAGTCAGGATGGGACGCTGTGTATCTGGGAGAGCGACACAGAGCCAGATGATCTGATTCTTAGAAGGAAGCAACAGAGCCCTGAGGAGGAGGAAGAGGAGGGTGAGAAGGCCAAACATGAGATGGGAGAGCCCCAAGGAGAGGTTGTCAGGGGAAAAGCTGAAGCCCCAAAAGAAAAGAAGGGAACCAAGAATGTTCGATTCAGACAGAGGAGCAAGTGAGTATCCATTAAATTATAGTTATAATCTTCTGTCTTTTGGACATCAGCATATATGTTGGATTTATCTTCCAAGATGAGCACATTTATCTCTAAATCCTTAAGTCCCAATATTTTGAATATTTAAAATTTTACCCAGTGTAATGGATAAAGGTTGTGTAAAATAAGTTATTCTCAGCATTGGAAAAAAAAGAATAAAACTTGGGATTCAATGCTGATTCAGAAATAACTGAGGGAGTTGGAAGATGACAGAATGTGTGTTTAACTGAAGGTAACCTTTTTCCTTATCCTTCAGACATTTCTTCAACAAGGAAGGAGATTTCAACAACCTGACAGCTGCTGCTTTCCATAAGGAAACACACATCCTGGTGACCGGCTTTGCTTCTGGAATCTTCCACCTGCATGAACTCCCAGAGTTCAATCTGATTCATTCTCTCAGGTTAAAGGGCACATTTGTCTGTTCTTAGAGTCCTCGTAACACACAAGAGCAACCATATCCAGTGCTTTGCAAGCAAGCTTTGAGATGTGTATGTGTGCTTGATAAGATATTGGTAGTGGATATGGCAATCCTAGTTGGTCTGTAAAAGAAATAAACACTAAACACATAAGTTTAAGAACAGATAGTGTGAACTTTTCACAAGACATAAAGCCGGAATCTGATTCTCACATTGTCTTTATACATGCTCTAGGTAAGGAAATCACAAAAAGGTGAAATAGTTCATGTAGACACATTTATTGAGAGAAACGTTTCGTCATTCATATAGGTGACATCTTCAGTCTGAGCTTATTGCAGCCATTCTCACCCTTATAAATAATATGATTGCATAATGACTGAAACCAACAGGGATTTAGCTATCAAATTTGCCCTTGACTGGACTTCCAATAGTGATTTATAATATCCTTGAAGGGGGGGTGTTCCCATACCACTGTATTTTTTGTAAGGGTCGTGGCGCCTGCAGTCAGTGTGGACTGAAGAAGTCAGCTGTATGAAAGACGAAACAATTCTTTCAATAAAACTGCTTGTCCAGATGAATCGATAGACTTTTTTTGTGTATGTCACTTCAATGATTGTTTTAGGAACTCGGTTAATAGAAGTTGAACAGAATCATCATTTTATCTGAAGTAGATTTTTATTTCAGTAACTAGGTTGTTAATATTTTCTGTGTTTGTGTCCATCCAGTATTTCAGATCAAAGAATTGCCTCTGTGGTAATGAACAGCTCTGGAGATTGGATTGGCTTTGGTTGTTCAGGTAGGAAATAAACAGATAATTTGTTATCCAGGTGACAGATGTATTATGTGCTGGGTTCAGATAACTCGGCCTGTATAAGTAGTCGAGGATGGGGGGATGGGGTTTAGATAATATTACTGCTAATAAACTTAATTTATATAGCTCGGCTTATAGTGCTTTACATTAAAAATAAGCAGACAGATTCAAGAACTTAAATGTCATTGTGCAAGCACAACGGCTTCCATTTGCAATCAGAAATTGAAAATGGAAGCAATTTCCACCCATCCATTGTCAACCATTTATCTGGATCCAGGTTCCGGAGTTAGCAGATTTCAGCCGGGAACTCCCAAGTTTTCATTTTCCTTGCCATATCAAGCAGCTCTGATAAGGGGATTTCAAGGAGTTCCCAGGCCAGCATGGAGATGTAATCCCTCCACCTGGTCCTCGGTCTACCTTGTGGTCTCCTCCCAGCTGGACATGCCTAGAACACCTCATTAGGGGGGTGACCAGGTGACATCCTTACTAAATGCTTGAACCACTTCAACTGGCTACTTTCACCTGAAAGAGCAGTGACTCTACTCAGAGTCTCTCACAGATGACTGAACTTCACACCCTATCTCTCCTGGAGACGTCAGCCGACCCTCCTGAGAAAACCAATTTCCGCTGCTTGTATCCGTGAGCTTGTTCTTCATGAGCCAACTTTCATGGCCATAGCTGAAGGTCGGAGCGAACTTTGACTGGTAGATCTAGAGGCTTGCCTTTTGGCTCAGCTCTCTCTTTGCCACAATGGTTTGGCAAAATGAACACCCAAACCAATTGTGACTCCGCAATAGGCCAACACTTATTGGAAAGCCCAGTGTATAGTAAAATGTACTGTGACGGCTATTACCAAATAATTAGACAGGCTAGGTCGTGTTTTCATTTAGGACTTGTTGAATTTGTCTACAGTGGTGCCGTGGTAGCTCAGTTGTTAGTGTGCTCACTTTGGGAACTGACAAGCAAGTGGCAGCAGGTTTGAATCCACCTTGGGGCGTCAGGTAGAGCATCTGGCCTAAATCACCACCCCCAAAGCTCCATCTAAGTTTGTGTCCACCCCCACTAGGTGGTGACAAATAAAACGAGCTTCTTAGAGTATTTCTACATTAGAACAAGAAGGCCGGTTCTATACAGACAAAAGGAGTTTCTTTTCCACTTGGACTCTTCAACATTGTGATAGGGTAAATGGCACTGATTGGCTGCTGCCAGTCAGATGCTTAGGTCTCTTGTTGGTTTCTACCCACATATGGGTATAAATGTTTTACACTGTTTGGTCATTATTCCGACATTCATAATGAGTTGTAGGGTGAAAACAGCTTTTCGTCATGTTTAACAATATCGCCTCTATTTTTCGGTTTACTGAAGTTTTGCTGTATGTATCAACTATTTACCTGACAGTTATTTGTAATCTCTTCTCCCCAACATCTATTGTCTACTTCTTGAAATGAGCAATCACGAAGCTTTGCAAAGACATCAGTTCAGTCTAAATTTAGAAGTTATCCAGGTTCTACTTTGGACCACCCTGTCTATTCTGCTGAATACACATATATTCCTTACTATTGGATTTCGAGTCTGTTCATGATGTTTTTCTTTGTGTTGTAGGGGTGGGACAGCTATTGGTGTGGGAATGGCAGAGCGAATCCTACGTCTTCAAACAGCAGGGACACTTCAACAATATGGCGTCACTGGCTTACTCGCCAGATGGACAGTACATTGTAACCGGGGGAGATGATGGGAAAGTGAGTGACTAGAACCTGTCCAACATCTTTCCTCTTCAGTCTAGAGGTGTTCTAGAGATGTTTTAAATGTGTTTTCAAGATTTGGAATTGCATTGAGATAGGGGGAAGAAGTCAGGAATAATAATGTTCAGCATCAAATAAAGACATCTCTCTCTCCCTCTCTTGCTCTCTCTCTCTCTCTCTCTCTCTCTCTCTCTCTCTCTCTCTCTCTCTCTCTCTCTCTCTCTCTCCGTGTGTGTGTGTGTGTGTGTGTACTCTTATCAGTGTGACCGTGCAGCTTCTGGCTTCAGAGAGGCCATCTTAAGAACGCATCAGAAAAGGCTAACAGTAACTTGACTCAAGACAGAGGCCGACTGCTCGATGACTGCTCACACCTGTCTGGAGATACCGCCCATGTGTGTCGTCGTACGATCTCGACATGACGCGGGTGGAAGAAAAGCATCACACGTGGTGCACTTCAGGGCACAGACACACGAAGTGTCGTCTGAAGCTGGGCCAAACGTCCTGCGAGAATATAAGAGACTGAGCAAAACAACCGAGATAAACCCCCCAAAATAAGCCAATGACTACCACAGCTAAGGAGAGACCTGATACCGTGGAAAGAACAAGACTAAGAACAGTAAGAAAAGATGGTGAGAGTAAGATTAAGAACTGGTCGGTTGCCATAAGAGCAATAGTACCATGACAAGATGAGAGGTCTGTTTTATGTCAGGATTAGTCACCATGCTGTAGAGGTGGTCATGGATTTCGATGGTGGTTGGGGGATTAAGGCTGGCTAGCCTTCCGGATGCTCCATAGTATGAGGGTGTATTCATGTATTAGCAATATTCATGACTATAATGCACGACATCATTTACTCCAACTTTTTAAGTGCTAAAATGAAAAAGAATAAAATAGCAGGAAGGTGTGTGATGATAACACGGGGACTTTAAAAGTCTACTATGTGTGAAATGAGAAAAGCATGAAACAATGTAGAGCGGGGGAAAAACAACAACGATGATGCATTGCTAATGGACAATGCATCATCATTTACTTTAAAAGCCCCACCACCACCGTCAGGCACAATTCTATTTCTCAAGACAGTAAACGGACATCATTCAAGTCGTACTGTAATAAAATACAGGTTTAAATGCTAAAATTAGAACTTTGCACACGGTATCTTAAGCACCTTCAGCTAAGCCATCCATTTCAAATTCACTTTTTTTGCACGCAAGTTACGGCGGCTAACCTTCGCAGAGCATTGAAAACACACACGCACACACACTTACTCCGGCCGATCCAGAGTGCATCTAACTCCCAAACGCTTTGGATAAAAAATGTCTGCTCAATGAAATCGAATTATATTGAATATGCTCATACACATACACACGCTTATGCTTGCTGGTAGTCCGTGGAGTCCGATGATGACATCCCTACTCTTCAATGGTGTAACACCATCTTCAGAGGTCGAGACCTACGCAACGTGGTTTTCAGAGTACCACAGGGGGTGGGCAGTCGTCGGTAGCGATTTCTTTTCCATGATAATTTGGTCCTGGCGACAAGGGCTTATACTCAGGATTAACAGTGGGACTTCATGATTGCAGGAGGTTTCGGGAATATGTGCTGCCAAACATTTTACACTCTTCTCTCAGGGTGTGCTTCTTTAGCCTTGGTCTCAGCAAATTTCCCACAAGGCAGCGGGACAGTGGTTAGCCATGAACAGCCTCTGGGGACCGCAGGAGCTCCGAGATCCCCCTTCCAAGTTAGCCTGAGGTTGTGTGTTGCCCGGTTTCCCTGTGTGGTCAAAAGGAGGTCGGGTAGAGGTCTCGGTGAAGAAGATGCTATGCACTGGTGAGGGAGGAGGGAGGATTAATGCAATGGGCCGCTTCCTTGTTCACCGCAAAGGCTAGCCAGTGGCAGCAAGCTGTAAACCAGAGATTAGAAAGCAGGTGAGGGGGAAGCCAGCATCTAATGAACTCCTGCACTAGACACATCACATCACCCTGTATGAGCTGTGTGTGCACCCCCCCCATAGAACTTAACTCCCCATCTGCAACTTCTGATAACACTCTTGGAGTACCTCAGGGCTCAGTTCTGGGCCCTTTATTGTTCAGTCTTTACATTAACAATTTGGCGAGTAGCTGTTTGTCGGATTTAATTCACCAAATGCATGCTGACGATACAGTCGTGTATGTGTATGCTACAAACAAATACCCGGCTGCAAAAGAACTATCTGCCCCCCGTGACTACCGTTCCCAACTGGCTGGGACATTCTCATTTAGATTTCAGTGTGTCAAGAATTATCTATGCTTTTTCTAACAAGGTTTGTACTCTGAACCAATCTGGAAGCGGTGCATAAGTTTGAATATCTAGGAATCCTTAGGGATTCACAACTCAGCTTCTGCGAATAGAATTAATCTGTCTACTTTCAGGTACATTAGAAATAAATGGATTATTTAGTTATTCAAATTATACTTTAGTGTAATGATTATGCCACATATGACTTACGGTATAACAGGCATTTAAGTCCACACTAAAGCCTAATGAAACCGGTTACTAACAAAGTCTGAAAGTTCTAGAGAAAAAGGTCAATGTGGATCATCACTGTAACATTAAAATATATATATAAATACACAGGGCTGAGAAAACGTCGTAAAACATGCAGATTCTACCTCGATTTAAAAATCCATGGTTTAGCCCGAGAGTTGATAAAGGACAACTCAAACAAATCAACCAGGGCAGGTTCTAGAGGTGGCTCTCTAGATCCATTTAGAAAAAGTGTGTTGGGTCAAGTCAGTGTTTTCATATCAAGCTGCACAGACCTGGAACGTGATACCGAATGTTTCAAGGGATTGGCCGAGTCTTGCTTCACTTATCAAAACCATGGTTACTGGATAATCCAAACTGTTCACACAAGCTATCTTGAAAACGTTTGGAGGTTTTATATGCATCTTAAGAGTAAGGATGTATTTAATGTGTACGGGCTTGTTTATTGGTCAGGGTGAGTGAGCGTCGAGTGGGCTTCTCCGGTCTGTTTCCATGTACTGTGAATGATGTGAACTTGAGTGATTACATCAGTTTCTCGGAACACCGGTTTGAAGTGATGTTCAGGATTTGCTGTTACATAGGAGGAGTTTTAGAAAGCACGGTGGCTACTGTATGCTAGGTAGTATATGTTACTATGTGGACTGAGTTTTAGGCACTATGTGGTGTTTTTTTTATTTTCCCCGAGGGACAACAGATGAAAATTAGGCTGGTGGCTGAATCTGGCATACATTACATTTGACTCTAAATGTTCATTAGTATGCACTGTCCGTATTTAAATAAACCTTTACAAACACACACACTCACACACACACACACACACATACACACACACACACACACACACACACACACACACACACACACACACACACACACACACACGCACACGCGCACACACGCGCACACGCGCACGCGCGC
>OMLC01025507.1:1094-11868 GCA_900302585.1 Regalecus glesne | reverse complement strand
CACACACACACACACACACACACACACACACACACACACACACACACACACACACACACACTTTGGCACTACCAAACATGCACCCATGTGAGGCCAGTACAAATCTGTGGTCATCAACATATCCATTTATCTCCCTGGTTTGTGTGCTTTGTGTCGCTGAGGATGTGTGTTTGACCAGGATTACTCATCATAGGAAATATAAATTGCAGGTGTGTGTGGGCTCCCCTTTGAATCATTAACCAGCAGCTAGCACCGAAGTCTACAAACAGGCCCAGATGATAGCTCCCCTGCGCGTAGACTCTCACATTGAAAACACATTGTGTAAGACGGACATCAGAGACATGGCTATGTGAATAGAAAAACGGAAATATGGATCAATGCACACATTTAGATTCAGCAAACCCAATGTCTGTGCTCTGTGTGGGGCCATGCGTATGGGCTATGATGTGAGCCGCTGATTGAGTTTCAATGCAGCGGAACGTTTCTTTTGGGGACTTAATTCCGAGAAACCCTTCCATGACCTGCCAAACCCCTGGGGTGGTAACTGAAACAAAGCTGGTCTTCTGTTAACAGACGGCGGTTAGGGCGAGCTGGGATCATAACCTAGTTTGAGGGTAAAACCGTGAAGCTTACCTGTTACAAGTCCAACATAAACTCTGTATGTCATCTCCTCACCGATCCAAAGCATCGAAGGTCGAATCCGGGCTAGTGACGAGCACAACCTACAGCTAAGTTGACGGTCTGCTCAGAGGTCACAGACCAGACCCATCTGACCAAGTCGGGGGAGTTCTCCAGTGGCAGGTGACATGGTGGTCCTTCATGGGTAGCATATGAGTTCATAGTCAGTCAGGAGAGCTCGGCGGCCTCTCAAGACAGATAGATCCACAGTCCTAGGTGCCTGCCCTGGACTGAAACCGCACTGCAGCTGAGATTGTGCTGAAGTGAAGGGGTGGGACTGAAACCCAACCTCGCTCCCTGCTCCCCGCCCATGGCTTTAAAGGAGAATACTTCTCAATGCAGGAATTCACATGTGTTGCTCCTTAGGTCAAGGACAACCCAGTGATTCTCTCTGAGCATGAACAACTCTGTTATTGCTGAAATCACTGGAGCTCGGCGGTCGTCCACAGTAAAAAAGCCTTTCTGACTTTACAGAGCACTTAATTCCCCCGAGACATGACACGTTCACGTGTTCAGCTAGTGGCTCTCAACCCCCGGCCCTCAGGGACCCCCTGTCCTGCTGGTTTTCTGTTCCCCCGGTGGCTGATAAACTCGCTTGTTAAGATTAGAAGGCAGGAATACCTGACAGATCAGCTAGGTGTCATGAACCACCTGGTATAACAGGAACCCAGCAGTACATGTGGTCCCTGAGGACTGGGTTGAGAACCACTGCTTCAGCCCATTGTACTTGTCCCTTGTCCAGAACTGATTTGTGTGCGACCCTGAACGCTGCATTGGACATTTTATGTCAGAAGCAGAATCAGTTTATTGGCCACGTACGTTTGGTGAAGCATTAGCTGATCATATGTCAGGTCATCATCAACCACTTATCTGACGTTGGGTTGCAGATCTACTGGAGACTATCCCAGCGCTCCCTGGACAGGTCGCCAGACAATTCCAGGCCAAACAGGGGGGATCAAGGCCAAACCCCCTTCCTGACAACCTGTGGTGGATTCGAACCTAAAGCACATTCTGCCCCTGAGCTACCATGGGCCCTGCTGATCATGTAGGTCTGAGCTCAAATCTGCAGCTCTCGGTCGGGAAAATCAACTAACGCAGTGATCGTGGACTTCCAACTGAGCAACAAGTGACGGACACCTTCCGCTCAGCAGTGTGAGGAAGTGCAGATGGTCAAGATGGTCAAGGTACAAGGCTCTAGAGCAGGATATCAGCATGACTGATCATGATTCTTGTACAGCATGGAGGCCATGCAGAGGGGGTCTGTGTTTTTCTAGAGACAACTCTTGTATGCACCAGGTTCCTGCACTGATTCTAGCAAAATCAAGTCTGCCAAGTTCACTCGTCTTTAAGGCGCTGTGGTTCACAGGCTTTCATGAAACAAGTCAGGTTATGTTATCTTTATGTGTATAGCTCAGTATCACGAATTTAAATTATGCCCAAAGGGACAATTCTAAGGCTCAAGACCATGCACAGCAGGGGAAACACGTGCGCTATAAATTGATTGGATTATGAGTCAGATGACACATCTTCTACATCATCACTTTTTTCTATGCTAATGAATGAACATCTACAAAATGCATGTATGTGATAGCACATCAGTATTTTTCAATTTGCTAAAATATCCGTACTATCAAAGGGGTACGTGATAGCCCAATGGTTGAGCCGGCACTTCGGGAACTTGTGATGCAGGTTCGAACCCACCACAGGGCACCAGGAAGGGCATCTGGCCTTAATCACCTAAACTCCATCTCAGTCCATGTCTACCCACATAACGTGGGGACTGATCGTAACATGTAAAAACGGATCCCTCTTTTTTCTCCTCACTATATTCCTTCTTTCACTACAATACAAGACTAATTCTTTGTATATTCTGGTACTTGGCAATATGTCTGATACTGATTTGATGCAGTTAGAGTTTTTTTCATGAACTTAACCTCCAACAAAGCATAAAAGGCATCGCACACTGAATTGTGTTAAAAGGAAAGTATGTAGGAAAAAAGCAGAAATAGCATATGAGTCCCACATGTTCAACTTATATCATTCACTGCGATTTTACAGTCAAATAACTGGAAAACAACAAGCTGTGTTTTATCATTTCAGCAAAAGAACATTAAAATTGGCCGCTACGTAAAGCGGGAAGGCAATGACAAGTGGAGTGTAAAAATTATTCCGCTGAGCTTAGCAGTTTTCTTAAATTAACTATCACAGCAATGCCAAGAAAGTGTTTTGAACACAATGAACTGAACATGTTTCAGGCCAAAACACCTTCAATATGTATAAACTCACTGAAACAGAGGCTTTTTGGTTTCTGTTTTAGTTACAAAGATGCTAACCTGGTCACAATTTTAACAGAAAACAATGGAAACAATCGGTGATTTACTTTTGTTGGTTATCTTACGATTGTTTTTTTTTCTTTTCCTGTATACATATACTTTGTCTGATTTCAGATGTTTTATTTGCTAGTTTTTTTTTTGTTTTTCATTTATTTATTTGATAATCTATTTATCTATTTTGGTTGTATGTTTGTCTATTTAGCTGTTTATTTATCCAGATATTTGTTAATTTGCTTGTTTACTAGTTTTAGTTTGTTTGTTATCTATTTTCATTTTATTTAGCAATTTGTTTTAGTTTCTCCACCTGTTCATTTATTTGTTTTGTTTGTTTTTAAGTTAGTCCTTTAATTAGTTAGTAGGTTTGTTTGTTTGTTTGTTTGTTTGTTTGTTTTTCAAACAGAATACATCCAGTTCATGCCCATGCTCAGAGCTGAGTAAAAGAAGGGGTCTTTGATATTCAAACAAGGACACCAGCAAAGGAGGCACCAAAATAGGACAGCTATTGAGACTTGTCCATACATAGTGAACCAGGGGGAAAGGGAAGTGACCAAGGACAGAATTGACTCATGACTGGTTAGAGGTCCATTGGGCTGACATAGGATGTTTTGTTTCCTTGGCAATCTCTAACCTTCTTTAAAAAAACCTCAAACTTAAATCACAAAACATCATATAAATCACTAAATAGTAATCATATCGAAGTGCAACAAGTAAAATATTTTACCAAAATCCAATTCACATAAAACTACATGAATTATATCATGGCAAATCATGTTTTATTCCAGGAATAAAACATGTAGCGGAATTTTTTTAAAGTGGCCCACCAGGTCAGTAAAATGCTGCCTGCTTGAATGTGCAGTGGTATTTCGAACAGGAAGACCCCGTTTCCTCTCTCTGGCTCCACTCCTGACTTAGTGTCAACACCAGGAAGTTCCAACTTTCTAAGACTCCAAGTGGCAAATTACAGCCCTCCCATAAACATCCACTCTGCACAATCCAAACATGTCCACACCACGGCTCTGTCACACATTTCTGTTGAAACAGAGCCATTCGGGATTGAGACATGGATTTGTCCTGAAAAGGATATGAGAATAGAAAATGTGTGCAACTTTTGAGGATTGAATGAAAAGTTAATCAATTTCCCTTTTATTATGGGAGCGCCCATCTCCCTCAAACAATATAAAAGTAATGGACTTGTATGCTTACACGACAGTATTAAAAAATGCAGATAATATACATTTGTAAATCAAAACCCAATAAAAAGTATAGGTGTGGAACAATTATAACATTTCAAAAAGCAAAAAAAGTGACCCAAATGAAACCAAATTCTGAAAAATAGATCTGTACTTGGTGAGTTGCATTTGCTGGATGTGTCCACTCTGGGTCTGGAAGCACAAAAAAGGTTGTTTTTTACAAAAAAAATGTTGAATCCAAAAATTCTCTTAATTCAACAAAGATACAAAAACGGTAAGATTTTTCTACAATAGGTAAGATGACCGACCTCGTAGATTTGGGTCGTCTGAGCCTTAGATCATGACACAGGATCGGGGCTCTCTGAAGGGGTTGCTACCTGCTGGCACACCAACCAGCAAGGCATCTTTCCCTGCATTCTGCATGCAGTACTGCTGGAGCTCCGCCGCAGCTTGGGACACCTGAGGAGAGGAATCCAAGAAGAGCCTGATAGAAAACAACCACTAGTTTTATATAATTACCAGTTCAGGTACCACCCTTAATATGGTAAAGGATATGGACGACTGGTTTAAAATGTGTTGCAGAACAACCAGCACGGCATGTGATCATGTTCTGTATGCTACAGACAGCTAGATCAGAAGCACCACACGTCTTATCATTTCACAGCAAAGTTTGCAGGTTATCCATCTTCTCTCTGATCGGGTTTTCACTAAAGGTGTGTTGCATATTTAAATATTAATGCAGGCAAGCACCAAGGCAACCGGAAAAAGAGCTGGACTTGGTCCCCGGGCGCTGCAGCTGCTCACCACTCCTATACAATAGGATGGGTTAAATGCAGAGAACACATGTCATTGTATGTATGTACAATGACAAACAAATAGTTTCTTTCTTTCTTTGTCTTCTGCTTTCCTCAGATCTTTCTGTCTTTCCAGGATACGCTGTAGTGACACAGGTTTAAACATCCAGTTGAATTTCCTTCCCAGCCAAAAATCCACCCCAATACAAGCGAAAACGACTCTGAACATGTTAAGATCAAGGGTCTTTGAGTATCCTGAAAAGCGCACTGTGAATAAAATGCATTATTATGATTATTATTATCACTCCCTACTTGCATTATCTTATGGGATCTTCTTATCTTTTCTTTTACCTTGATTCTCTCCACACTGGCCTCGAGCTTTAGTTGTTCGACAAGCCGTCGCATGTTGGACAGATTTGAATTAGTGGTCATTTTGGTGGAACTTCTTTGAGCAGAGAAGAATTTGATGCAACAGCCCCGCTTTTTTTTTTTTACTTCGCTTGTGAGCAGTGAGCCCACCCAGACTGGCTGGGTTTCTTTCCAAACAGCATTGGCGTGGCCCACTAAACCTTTGGTGGCTTGAGGAAGAACAAGATGCCATGAATGGAATGCAGTGATTTTATAGATAACCTAATGAGAATGTATTGGAAAGGTTTTCTTATTAGTTATTCATCTGTTTCTCCGTGAACTTGAATATAGAATACAAATAAGTGTCAGCCACATGATTCAGTGATATATCTCTTTTAATGAACAAAAGATAGATTGAAAGATTTTCTGCACAGGGTCCCTGCAAACCCCCAAATTTATTTATTCACATGAGTATTCTGTATAATATTTCAATACCTTTATCAGTAATTATGTTGTGGTTCACCGAAAAAGTGGGAAATATAAACATTCCTAATAAGTTAGAAAGTAGTTGTGATAACAGCAACAACAACAACAACAATATTAATAATAATAATAGTAATAATAATAACAACAATAATAACAATAATAATTTAATTTTAGGGACAGTGCATATTAATGAGCATTTAGAATACAAATATGCCAGATTTAGCCACCAGGCTCCGCTCGCAACCAGTTCCAACTCTTCCCTTTTGTAGACGCTACAGACCACTGCACACCAAAACAACCAGATACAAAACAGTTTCTTTCCATGGGTTGTCATTCATTATCATTATAAGTTGTAACTCTCTCCTGCTCTTTTTCAAACACACGTTTGATTATTAATCGAGAATTATTTTTGTTGAATCATATTCAAAATTAAGACGTTTGTATTTGAAAACGGACTTGGCTTTGACCTGACTTTATTTGACTACTGTCGCCCAGAGAAAATGAGCTTCCAGTCCACGCCAAGAGAACAAATATCCCGCGGGTCTCTGAGCTCTGTTTCTGGGCGGGTCGCTCAGTGGAACCCACGTGGCTAATGCATTAGGACAACATCTTCCTGGGTGACATATGTCCCTGTATACGACTGACAGCCGGAGATCGTGCTTTGCAGGTCGCTTGAAACTACGGTCAAAGACTCCAGAAGGTGGTGGGACCCGTGTCTGAGAACCACGCCATCCAGTCAACATGACATCTAATCCTGCGGCTGGAGCAGAGACAAGTGTCCACTAGATCGGTTTGAATCACCTCGCTGGAACCAGAAAGTTGTGAAGACTTGACGGGATTTGCTATCTGAGAAGTTGCGCGCCTCTGTAGCCATGGTCGAGGTGTTCTCGGGGCGAACTCTCTTGAACAAAGATGGAGAACTCGTTGACCCCGAAGAGGCTCTGAGAAACAAAGTCGTCGGGATCTATTTCTCCGCCGGCTGGTGTCCGCCTTGTCGAGACTTCACCCCGATCTTATGCGACTTCTACACGGAGCTGGTCGAGGAGGGCGAACCCCCGGCTCAGTTCGAGATCGTGTTTGTGTCGTCGGACAAGTCGACAGACGACATGGTGGAGTATTATCACGACATGCACGGCGACTGGCTGGCCCTGCCCTGGACGGACGACTACAAACAGTACGTTGACCTCCCGTCCCTGAGTGAGAGCCGTGATTTATTGACACTATTAGATAACTTCTACGTGTGGTGTGCCTCGACCAGATCTCAAGGTATGGGATGTTGAGCCAACACAACGTGACCACCACCACCACCAGTTTGTAGACGTGAGGCAGTCGTCGTAAAGCGCTCTGGGTGGTCGCTGGACTAGAAACGCGTTTGTTGGTCGTTCAGCAGGCTTCTCTGGCAGGTTATGTAAAACGCTTAGGAGGATCACCCTCCGAGGGATTAGGTCTAACTACAGACCAGACAAAAGGCCGTCCACACCAGACCGTGGCACATAGACTGACAGCCCAGTCCTCTTGTGTTTTATTCGGCACACACGGTCAATGATTAGTCGTCTGTATTTGACCCCTTGTGTGGTCTTCATGTTCTTGTTAGTCATTGGTCGTATCTGAGTCTGGCTGACTCACCGCCGGGATGCTGTACAGGAGCAGTGAGGGCAGCAGCATGGTGAGGTGTTCCGTGTGTATTGTGATTGGGTGAGCACTAAATGGTAAATAGTCTTATTCTCATATGGCGCTTTTCTAGTCTAGCGACCACTCAAAACGCTTCACGATGAAAGCCTCACATTTGCTGAGAGCTACGTGTTGAGATTCGAACCCGCAAGTGCGCTCTGAGCAATACACGGGTGTCAATATGCTAATAACGAATCCAGATCGGGCTCACAATGTGGTTATTTCCGCCTAACTATCCTGTCAACTCATGTTTCATCAAATTGCAGAGTTTCTCATCCTCGTTTTCATCCCCATCCTCTCTATCTGACAGCGAATTGAAGCAGCGCTACAAGATCACGGCGGTGCCCAAACTGGTGATCGTGAAGGAGAACGGAGAGGTGATCACAGACAAGGGCAGGAAACAGATCCGAGACAAGGGCCTAGCCTGCTTCAGGACCTGGCTGGAGGCTGCTGAGGTCTTTCAGAACTTCAAGGGTTAGAAGAGGAACAGGAGGGCTAGAAACCACAGGGCTAATCTAACAGGTCGCAGCTCCCTTTTACAGAATTTATATATCCAGAATGTCTTTTTTGTACACAGCCGCATAGTAATAATGATAAAGCCACAACATCTAATCCTGTATGTACACAGTCTTTTACAACAGCAGATGGAATGGGTGTCCAGTATCCACTTTGGATCAGATTATCATCACACTGTGAAAAGCTGCTAGTGTGTAAATCCAGTTAGTTAAGACCTGATGCTGCTTTCAGCACTTCTGCATCACTTTCTGCTGCTGGACACCTCCAGTAGTTCCTGTCATTTGTATGTAAGAAGACTTAATTCGGGATGGTTTGAATATGCCAATGCACAGATTAAATGTACAGCTAAATATACCATTTATCAGATAATCAAAATCATTTAAATCAGGTCATGTGGATGAAAGTTCAGGAAAATAGGAGGACATTTCAACGTTCATCCCAATGTCAAAATTACACCAATCTGAATTTAGAGCTCGAAATCGTAGTTTTTGTGCAATAATCCAGGTAGTCAAGATCTTGACCATCTGTTTGGACCCATTTGGGTGTTGGTTGCTTGGAGCCGGTGTGTGAGGACTGTGATTTGGAGCTCCATCCCTTGTAAAGGCGTTGGGTAACGCACAGGGCTGATGTCAGAGTTGATGAAGACGAACGTTGAAACGCCCTCCCATCTTTTCAACTTACATCCAGATGATGGGATTCAAATAGTTAAGATCAATTTTTCACTTACCCGGATTATCGAGTAAAAATGTGTTTTGATACATTCATCGAGCCTGTACAACTTCCCATAATTATATTTGATAGACTAACACGCACATTTCTATGGATGTGAGTGGTAGATATATTTTAGTTTTTTACATGTTCTTTTATATTTGTTGTTAGGACAAACTGTGATTAAAGACTGTAACTGCACACCCTCATTCTATGCTGTCATCTCTGGATGTGTTGTCACTGTCAGTGGTTGATATTTACACCCTTGTTTGTTCTGTTGTGCTGTGTTGCTCTGGTGTCAAGACACCTCTATATCATTCAGGAAGTCTGTGCAGACACATCTACTCCCCTCGGTCTCATTAGGAGGAGGCCAAGGGCCCACAAGACGATGGTCCGAACAAGCTAACTCATCCCCCTGGGTCCTAATTACCCCTCGATGCTGTGTTTGCACACAACGCCACAAACGTTTCAGCGAGGGCGGAAACGTTTGTCCCACTAGGTCTTGATGCACGCTCAATTATCCAGGATCACGTCCCAGGTCCGGTCCACGTGGGTTTCCCCGGATGCTGCAGCTGCTCACTCCTCCTATATGATAGGATGGGCTGAAGACAGAGAACCATGTGGAAAAGGGAAGTTTGGGTTTCCCTCTGCTAGAACTGCTTCCTCCACGACCCTCAGTCTGGATAAGCGGTTGACGATGGAAGGATGGGAGGAGGGAGGATGGTATGTACAATGGATGACAAGTCAAAGCCTCCTGTCCTCCTCTGCTCCCTCTGTTAACTGATGAAGGTACAGCGTTGGACCATGTGAGGGCGCTGTGTTACCACTCATCCCAGTCACGAACAGCCCCCCTGCACACCACAGGGAAGGCTGAGCCCATGAAGAGACTGGTTTTGCATCATTTAAATATCACCCTCACACACCAACATGGGGGGAGTATGGTAGCTCTTCACATGAGTCATTCGTTCAAGTTAATCTGAACATTCATTTGGTCTCATCTCCCATGACCCTCAGCGCTGTAGTAAGTCCAGTCAACTGTTCTCCAGCGACGGGATTTTAATTATAGGCCCCCGGGCAGCAGCCTGACATCGGCGTTGCTGTTTTTACATCCCACCAGGTACTTATAATGATAGTATTCATCCAGCTATTGGCAGTTTTACGCCAGCCTCCAGAGTCTCAGACAAACTGGAAACGCTTGATTTCCTGAAAAACGTCCACCATCAGGGACGATGAGTCAACGATGTGAGTCTACAGCCATGCTGAGGAGAGGAAGTACTACTGGATGATGGGGATGAAGGATGGGAATGAGCGTGGTTGTGGAGGCCACCTCATCAGGCCCGTCTGGGACATCTGACATAGAGTGGGGTGCTCCGTCTCAAGTGATGGTTTTCCCAAGCTGACTGCAGACTCATGACTGAGAAGAGCGGAAACGATGATGAAAAGGGGATGACTGAGTGGGTAGAGTAAGGGATGAGGGGATGAATGGATGTGAAGGGAGGAGGGAGGAGGTAGGAGGGGGAATGAAAGAGAGGAGGGTGGAGGTCATGAGAATGGAAACATTGCTGAATGGATCTGAAGTCGGGTCGGGGGAGGCACCAGTACCATTCGGGGAGCCCAAAGTTCTCTTTTCATGGCCACACCGACCGGCCAGCTCAGACTGAGGCGAACGTAGAGTGTGAAGTTCACGTCCATGAGCAGGTCCATGTCGGGGTGAATTAACTGAGTGGTGTTTTGGGGATACCTCTGCTGGCTGGGCCCTCTCTGTCCACACAGTCCCACTCCACATCAGCTCAGCTGGGAAAGGGATGAGTCCCCGTGAGGAGCCTCCTAAGTCGGACACAGTGGGACTTGTTGCTGGCGTTAGAAATAAAGACCGCAGTGTTTTCTGGTGCGAACTGCGTCCTGAATCTGGTAACAACGCGGCCTTTATGTGAGTACCGGGGAGGAGGGGCGGGGCGCATCCGATGGAGGGGGCGGACCGGCGGAGAGGAGCGACGACAGAGAGAGAGAGAGAGAGAGAGAAAGAGAAAGAGAGAGAGAGAGAGAGAGA
>OMLC01025499.1:1501-12776 GCA_900302585.1 Regalecus glesne | reverse complement strand
CAATTGTTAATTTGTGATAATGGACTATACAAATAAAATTGACTGGACTCGACGCACTCTCTCTCTCTCTCTCTCTCTCTCTCTCTCAGAGTTCCGCCATACAGAAGACTGGACACTTCGCTGTCGCTACATCATCCACAAGAACATCCAGGAGGACCCTTGGAACCTTCCCAGCTCCATCAAGACTCTGGTGGAGAGCCTTCAGAAATTTGTGGATGGTACGCAGGACAGACGGAGCCAAACACACTGTTCCCCTTCCATATGATAACATCGGTTCAAAGTCCATACTTTCCCAATTAATCCTGTTTTCATTCGACAGATGGAAAGAACCAGCTTCTTCTAGCTCTGTTAAAGTGCACAGGTACATCTTTTTTTAAGCATTGTGTTACTGAATCTAATGCAAGTTCAGAGTAAGGCTACTGGTCAGCATGTTTCTGTGTGAGGCATTGGAACATGCATCATACTGTCCTCGTGAAAAACAGCCACATGCTGAAGGTACTAAATGATGTCACTAAATTGAAGTTACCGAACTATTCTATAAGTGTATTGAAGTTATTAAATGAGATTATCCATTATGAGAGACTGCAGGCAGTTTCTACCTACCACCTAATGTCAGCGTGATGGACATTTCAGTTTTTGAAAGCATCTTTGTAAGGATCTTGATCTTTAAAGGACAGGGGTGAGGCTCTTCGTGTGTGTTCGGCAAGAGAGGAGGGAATGTGTTTCACTGAGGGATGCTCCTGCCTCTTTGAAGTGTTCAGAGTGGCATATGGTCCTAGTTAATGGGCGCTATCTGACTGATGGGGGCTCAGGCTAATGGAACATCCTGGAGTAGCTTCAGGCCATGTCTGATTAGAATAGACCTGATGGCAGCCTTAGAGCCCAAGATGCTCTCACTTATAGATAAGATGTTAGAATGGCATTTGGATTGATTGATGGCCCCAACCAGGTCAGAAACCATGTAAAGGTTAAAATCATGGCAGGTTGGTCTTGGTACTCTGTGATGGTAGCATAATAGGATGCACACAGCGGTAGATAATATGTGTCTGTTTTAAGTGTACCAGCACACTTACCAGTATTGACAGACAATTACCAATACTAGGGGTTGTCTGTGCTGATTCTTTGTCACACCTACATTCATCAGAGTCATTATTAGCTTCAGCTCTGTTAATTCTACTATATTGACATCACAGAGTACCAAGACTCATGTTTATGTTTTAAACATATGTCCAGATGACCAGATTGACGTATTTTGACCTTGTTGACTACCTGGATTATTGAGCCTGAAAAGATGTTTTTCTTGACCTTTACATTGTTTACACCTGTATATGTCAGCAAACTCACTAAAATTGGCTATAGCATAGTTGCTCTTTAATCTCACATACTTCTCCCTCTCCCCTTTAATATTCCCAACCGTACACACCTCCTTTTCAACATTGCTTTACCCTACCCTTATTTCCCACTTCTCCTCCTGTCTTCTTCTGTCTCTGATTTTTTTCCCTTTTTTCTTGTTTCAATCTTGAGCCATGCCATGCCATCATTATTTCACCATTCCGTCTCCCCTTTGACCTCTTAACAGACACATCTCTCCAGCTGCGGCGTGACGTGATCTTCTGCCAGGCAGCGACAGGTGCCCTGTGCACATTGGCTGAGCAGTTGCTGGCAGCCCTGCGGGCACGCTTCAACAATGCCGGCGAGTACCAGGAGGACAGCAAAGAGGTCAGCCGCAAGTGGCTGGAGCAGATCTCCGTCATCGGTGTGCTGCTGTATTTCCAGTCCACACTGATCCCACACCAGGTATGGGTAGCATGGCTATATGGTGATTTATATAGAGGCTGGTCGGTCATACATCAAGGCAAATGGTGGTCAAATATGGCTGAAAAATTGATACTAGGGGCAAAACACAGCTGAGAGTTGATGGAGAGACTCAGTCATCCCCTTGCCTCAAAGACAGTAGTAGTTCCCCCTCCCCATCAGGGCATTGAAAAAGCGGCTCTGTGACAGTGATAAACACTGGAGCATTGTTGTGATTTTTATTTACTTAAAGACATATCCATGTGTTATCACATGACCCTACCAACCCTAATGGCCCTTTCAGCTGTAGTGGTATAGTAGTGTTTTAATATACTCCTTTATTAAGACTGATAAAACAAGAAATAGTCCAAAAGTTGTCTTTATGTATGTTCAATGATCCAGGTAAGGAAATCACAAAATAAGTTGAGTTAGTTCATCTGGATACAATGTTTATTGAGAGAAATGTTTCTTCACTCATACAGGGGACATCTTCAAATTGAAGTGATGCAATGAGGGATCTCAAATCTGACTTTTCCTCAGCACATAATTTTATACGCCGCTGTATGAAAAGCTGTCTATGCAGTCATACACGAGACACGATTAGAGAAGTTGTGTGTTGCATTCAGATAAAGCAAGTGGTATCTGAAGGCACACAAAAGCCCTACTTTGGTTTTTACTCATTCTGAACAAAGTGTTCTCAATCCTGAGGGCTTTCTAGCTGCCCAGCTGTCTTCGTAGGCTATCAACACTCTTTTTACTAGTCTGTCCTCTGAACTGCCATCCCCCCCCACCCCCCGTCGTCTGGCAGAAGGAGGAACGCACCATGCTGGAAGACACCAAGGCGGCCCTGTCGGATCTAGACAAAGTCACTGTGTTCTTCAGGCAACTGGAGGATGAGTGTCTCATTGCAAGTAAGAGAATCAATTAATGAGTGTTTTTGTTTTGTGATGGTCCGTTCAAATTCATGGATCTCACTGAAAGACTGTTTGTAATAAGGCAGCTCTAGGGTTTAACTGAAAAAAGTTTCATTATTAACCTTTTACTGATGGAGCTTCCATTTTCTATAAACATGTGACGACACGAGGACCTCCTTGGACACGGTTGTGGTGATTGCATTGAAAATGTATTCACGACAACCGTGTCCAAGGTACTGAATACATTGTTTTAATCGTGTTTCATCATGTATACACTACATCCACTGCACACCTTCCCACCTCTCCTCTGTTACTCTCCCTGGGGTTTCTTTCTATTTTTCTCCCTGTTAAAAGGGGTTTTCAAGGGAGTTGTTCCTTATCCAATGTGAGGGTCTAAGGATAGGATGTGGTGTTAGTGTAAACCCCACTGAAGCAAATTTGTGATAATGGGTTATACAAATGAAATTGACTCGACTTGACTTGACTTAAATGTAATCAGTAACTTATTCAGTTACTCGAAAGGGTAATTCATTCAGATTACATTTAGGATAAATCTTCAAAAAGGCATGTGTGAAACTGTACCATGCTGTAGCAATGCTATTTAGGTCACACTCGTGCTTATTTCTCGTTTTTTTTCTGGTCTTTCTAAGACTCCAAGGCGCCCAAGTCTGTCTTTAGCTCAATATGTGTTGACAAGCTGCCAGTTACTGCTGTACTCCACCAATGTGTGGTGCACACAGGAGGAAATGTGCCTGTGTAGATTTGAAAATAGTTAAAGCTTTACTCTTTGAATTATTATTTGATAACATTTAACATTTAAGATCAGGATCAGTGCCAAGACATATTAGATGGGCCGCCATTTATACGCACGCATGCATGGGTGTGCGCACACACACACACACACACACACACACACACACACACCAAATCAACTATAATACATTGAGTAATTCTAATGCAGCAAATGAGATCTTTCCTTCATGTTTGTCATTGCTGGGTTGCACAGTGCAGCCTAAGCCTGTTTTTGAGAAGACAGTTTATTTCCATTTGGTTTAAAGTTTAATGTGAGCTCATGCTTCCATCGCACAAAATATAAATGTGTAGTCCCACCCATGATACTAATGCTGATCCAGAGGGATTTTTTGGGAAGTATTTACCTCAAAATTTACTAATCTGAATTGTGTTTTTTCAAAACATAGCATGGGCAAAACACAGCTCATTTCTGTATTGTGAATATGTAACACCATTATTTACACTTCATTACAATCCAACCCTGGTTAAAGATGGTGGTCCCTTTTACAGGCAGTGTGTGTGGGACTTTATCCAACTTTTCTGTTTAAACACTGCATGAATTACTCTGACATTGACGTATCCGTGGACTGTGGAATGCATTTAGAATTGGTCGGGTCCATCAGTATTGCAACACTTCCCCTCCTCCACACACACACACACACACACACACACACACACACACACACACACACACACTTTGAGTGTCAGGAGTGGATGATCAAATGCAGACTTAAACAAAGCCATATGCCACACAGACATATGCATACACACCGAGAGGACAGCAGTGAGATCAAAAGACTCTTGTCATGCTGCATAGAGAAAAGTGAGCTCTTCAACTGTGATTTCATTCAAGATAACAAGGAGGATGGGTCTGCTGTTAGGTTGTTGTTCTCCCCTTCTGTTTACCGGTGGCTCTGCTGTTGCAGTAACTGCAGCAATGTGTTTTCTCAATTTGTTGAGATGATGGCCACACATGTCTTCAGTCCCAAATTGTATTAAGCAAGATGCTGACAAACAGTAGCTCCCATTGAACATAACACAGCTGCGACACTGCAGAACTGTAAGAGAAAGATATGTGCAAGTAAGTAGGGTTGAGAGTAAGAAAAGGAATAAAGGGTGTCTTATTCTCAAGGTCGTCATTGTCCCCTGGATTGTGACGATTCCACTGATAGGAGTCTAGGGACACCAATGATAGAGCAGACAGAGTGGAGAAATGCATACGGGTATAGGGAGTGTTGTGATTGGTGGAAGTAAGTGTACATAGGAATAAGAATGAGCACACAATGCAGAATTAAGAACTTACGGGGATGGCTACTGTCCTGCTAGATACCACTAGTGAAATGATAACATTCAATGTGGAGCAAATGGAGGCTAGTTTAGCAGTTTGGTTACTGATGATGGCCTTGGCCCTGTAAAGGGACTTGTTCTTGTTTAGCACTTTTCTAGTCTAGTGACAGATCCAAGCACTTTACAATGAATGCTTCACATTTACAGAGCTACACAGTGGGATATAAACCCACAACTTCTGACGCCCAGGCGTGAGCTCTACCAGCTGAGCCACTGCAGCTCTAGTGTGACAGTAAAACAACCCTTCTTCTTCTTCTTCTTCTTCTTCTTCTTCTTCTACTACTACTTCTTTTGAAGTAATGTACCTAAATTGATAATTACATGCCATAAAACCAGATTCTATGAGCATAGGCGTAGCCCTCCTAGAGCCGCCACTATTGGGGTTATCCCTCGTGCATGCACAGTGGTGAAGATGCTCCCACGTGAGCCAGCTTATTCTCCAGCTGATGTTTGCTGGAGCCAATTGGGAACTGAAGCTTAGAGGACTGCACCTGAACTCCTGGAATCTGGAGCTACTGTGCTTGGTCGTCATTCTGCTTCGTAAAGGCTTCGCCCTCCAAGAGCCGTCACTATTGGGATACGGGTGAAGCTGGATGTGGTCAATGCCCCTCTGGAGCACACGCCAGTACTCCAGCACTGTATAGCACATAGTGTGCAGCAAAGGATGAGATCATGTCAGTGGCACCGTGGCCTTTTCCTCCTCCAGAGCCCTGTCTGAATGGCTAGGAGGGAAACATCACACACCCCTCATGTGCTGTGAGACCAAACGCACGCCGGACAGGAACGAGGGGCCAAATAACTCAGAGTGACGATGCCGTGAGTAGAGAGCAATATCACACATGTCTGAGTGTGCAGCTCCCAGCAAGCGCACTCGGACACAATGAACAGACGTCGACCAGACAGGCAGAGATGGCCGTGATGCATCGTGGAAGTCCTAAAACCTAGTACACAAAGACAGAACAGAGCCTAAGCAGATGGCAGCCTGCAGCACATGCGATGGCTCTTCGCAGTGGTGACTGCGTGCACGTGACGCCCCTGCAGCCGACGCCAAGCACGCTCAGTATTGAGTGAGTTGGAGACCATTCAGACATCTCACAGGAGTAGAAGTGAATAAAAGCAGACGGTAGAGCCCATGATGCTGCGGTGCATGTATTTTACACAACCACTCCACTGAAGAGAGCTTCAGAAGAGGACAAAGCTCTCATAGAGGGGGGCATGAATAGCAGGTGGGGGGTCCTACCCCACTGCGGCTTATGCCTGTGTGATGGCTTCACTCATTCATCAGGCTGAAAACTGTTTTACCAGTGGCTTTCCTTGAGAGTGCCCTCTGTAATGCACATACAGTGGCAGTGTGTGTCTGAAGCCTGCTGTGCGTACCATGAAATGGCATGATGCACATACTGGAGAGAAGCCCATCAATGTTTCTTCTCTGCTCTCTGTAAGGAGAGGGTGGGGGCCTCCAGGGAAGCAGCCCTTGAGCTAAATGAGCTGGGACCCGTCAGAGTGGCTGACCCGCCGTCATCTCGGATATTGAGATAAGATGGAGAGACTGAGGACACACACCAATCACATGGTTTTTTTTTGCCAAAGTCAGGGTGTGTTGGAATGGAATAGTTTTATGTGCCGTATGGCCATGGCCGGGGGAATATGTTCTCTGCATTCAACCCATCCTATTGTGTAGGAGCAGTGAATGCAGCTGCCGCGTGGTGCTTGGGCAGCAGTTATGGGTTCAGTGTCTTTCTCGAGGACACTTTGACATGCCATCTGCAGGAGCCAGGGATAAAATCCCCAAACAGCCACGCTACCTACCGTGCTACGCTGCTCCGTTAGACGTTTGAAAAGTTTGTTTCCCATACTGCATAAAACCAGGAGTAGATTTCGCTGTGTTGACAAGGTGCACGTGACGGTTCACTGTCCTCGAGCACCTTGTGAGAAACTCTTAACCAGCTGGTGAACAAAGACAGACCTCTTTCCATAGCCGTCAGGACAGGATGAAATCACCGGGGTATATTTTTTAGCCATAGAGCCACATTTCTATCTGCTAGCAGCTGGAGTAAAGTTAACACATGAGATGAAGGGCATGATGTGGGATGTGTGCCCTCCTATATACATCAGAGCTGCAAAGCTGCCCATTGTGCTAACTGAGAGGCCGTAGTAGAGGTGAATAGCGCATGCTACCTCAGGAGGCAGACCTCACCTTTACCCGCACTCTTATCAGGGGGCAACCCCATACATGCTGGCCAACAACTGGAAAACGTAGACTTGAGTGTTGTAGCTGGGAGAGCATGTCCCCATGCCATGAGGGTTGCCATAGTTTCCCTGACAGCAGCCGATCGTTGAAAACCATGATGCGCCTGTGCGTTCTGGACCTATCAGAATAACTGCTGAATTATCCTACTGAAATCATGCTGAAGGTGCAGAATAAAAGCAACCGGAGGAAAAGTGTAAAGGAGAGCTCTAGGCCACAGTCTGTGACAGAAGGTGCCCCCTCTTAGTGGAAGAGTGTCCCATATGCTCAAGGGGAACCATAGTATGCAGTCTGCATTTTCTTGTGGTAGAACTCCCACCACTCCCCTGAACGTGTCCCACAACACTTGAAGAAGCATGGAATTCAGCCTCCTCTCATTCTGGGAAGGACTACCACAGGACATCATAATCTGGGGCTCAGTTCTCTCCACCGGGGATCTAAACTGCTCTGATGAAGCACCGATTTCTCCTTTTTTTTGAGGCCCCAGCAGGAGGTTTCTGGCTATTTCCAGCAGCCGGGCTGAGCGAACACCTCCCTGGTAATGTATATAAGCCCCAGCTGTCCTATGTTCTGTCCTTACCACCACATTTGTCTTTGGACCATGGGACAAAATGCTTCAACACTGTGGACAGTTCCAAGTAATTTATGTGCAGAAATGGTGCACTTTCTCTGGACACTTTCCTCCCACATCACCTGATACATCCATCTCGCATCTGAAAAGAGATGTCTGTATCCACCAGTATGTGTGACGTAGCTCTCCCCTTGAGAACCCCACCTGACAAAACACAAAGCTTTTTCAAATATATCAGCTCTAGCCGCAGGGGGCGGGGAAGTCATCATGCATCTCTTGTGACACAATGCGTCTATGCAGAGACAGCCAAACCATGTCTGGATTTTTGTTCAAGTGAAGGAGACCAAGAGGGACCACTACATGACTGGCTGAGATCATCCCCAGTAGACACATTATAGACAGAGCAGTCACCAGTCTGTGATACCTGATGCGTGACAGGAGAGTGCTGAGCACTTCCAGCCTGGCTGGGGACAGTTTCGCTCTCATGTGGACTGAATCCAAATTCATCCCCAGGTAAATTATTGACTGAGAGGGGAGAGTAGTTCTGCCAGTTTAGGACAAAAACCTGGTGTTTCACAAGCTAAACTCTCTGGAGGATGCCACAACAGTCAGATCATCCAGATGGAATAAAAACCTGATGCCTCTCCAGCATAACAGCTCCAAAGTCATCTCCACACATTTGGAGAAGTTTCCTGGAACCAGAGGACAACCTAAGGGCAAATGGTGGTACTGACACTGGACTCCTTTAACAGAGAATTGCAGGAATTTCCTGCATCTGGGAATGATGGCCACGTGGAAATAGGTCATTTAGGTCAATGCATGTGAACCTATTGCCAGAGCACACACATTCCAACACATGTTTTATGATGGGCAATGAAAAGGCCTCTTCCTTATGCATTTGTTGGAGAGGAATAAGTCAAGACACTAGGAAGTAATGAAAGTAATAGCCCTTATTTTCCTGGCCAGGTGGGACTCTGGAAGGAAAAAAAAAGCTTCTGAAAAAACTCTGTCATCAGAGTGGCTGTCTCTGTGATGACATGACAGTCTCCAGCAGACCGTTGAATGGTGGGTGGGCCTGTGGAGGGGGTGAACTGGAGAGCGTAACCATTTATTATTAATTTCAACATCCAATCATTCATGGAAAACGGAGTGCCACAGGTGTAAGGACTGAGGCAGAAGATGCATGTCGCTGGAAATGCCAAAACAATTCAGTTTCTGAAACAGATTAATGTCATGGAGACCTCCATCAACACGCACCAGTGAGTGAAAAATAGGACGGCTGCAGAGAAGTGGAGATTGTGGACGGGCAGTTGTTTTCTAATATGAGATCTCAATGTTGTTTATTATGTGGGACTTTTCTTCTTTCGTCTAAACAGAAACAGCTGCTGAATGCTAATAATGGTCATCAGGAAAAAAAAAGCTGTATTGATGAATGACTTCACAGCTGATCCATCCTGAGTGTGCAGTGTAAGCTATGTGGGTGGGGGGGGCTGTGTCTCAACAGCTGCAGTGGGGGGTGAAAGCAGACTGAACATTAGGATATTATTTATCAAAAGATGGCTTGCTTCAAAATGAGCTGTTGTGACCAGAAGTTCCCAGTAATAACACAAATCCCCTGCAACCTATTATTGGACATAATAAGCAGGTGGGACCAGCTACAGGCTGGCTGTAAGCCTTTGGAAGTTGCATGGATGGAGCATGTTGGGAAATGATCACTAGAGGAGGCTGAGGAGGAGGAGGATGCTGAACAGGTGCAGGCTGAGATGCAGTGGCATTAGTGGCTGAAGGGCGTTTTGGCCTGTGGTGGGACGTCATGTAGGAACAGCCGTAAGAGTCCAGTGGAGCTGATGGGGCTGTAATCCAGTCCCTTCCTGATTTGCTTGAGGAGCTAGGACATGTAAAGCTGCATGTTGCGCTTCATCACCATCATCCAGGTTATAATCCAGGATTATGGCACCACCACTGTAGCTGTGGAGAGATTCAAGATGGCTACCATTGTCTTCTTGATCTCCCTTGCCGGATTTGGACGGAGTGTGTCGGGCTGAGTGGTGATGGAGGAGGTGAGCAACATAATGATGTTGACAGTCATGACTGCCTAGACATCACACTGGTAAATCCGGTGAGTGAGGCAGGAATTGAGCTGGTCCCAAACAGCAGGTGCCATGGGCTTCCATCTACCGTAAAAGAGGCTTTTGGCAGTTGGATGGAGACTGGACTGGACTCGGCTCCATGAGAGGAACAGAAGGAAAACCATTTCCCATGTCTCCTTCTACCCTGGTGAAGGGGTCATAATGGGCCCCGGGTGACTTCAGCTTCCCTGGTTCAGAAAGTGCTTCAGTAGACTGAAGTGTGAGGAAATGTGGCTGTAGTGGGATATGACTTGTCACCTGTTCTGGGTGGTAGATACCCCCCCCACACACACACACACAAGTTCCTGGGAGCAGGCACTGGTGACTGCTGAGATGCTTTTGCATGTAGCCACCCTCATAATGATGTTTGAAAAATCCCCGAAGAGAGCTGGTAAAGTGGCCGGGAGCACGGAGAGGCACAATATCCAGTTGTGCTGATGGTGCCTCCCTCTCACCAAGTCTTCTACTGGAAAGATGGAACCAAAAAAGAGGGAGCCAAGTTAGAGGTCTCTTGCCCTGTCTTGTGCTCACCCACAAAGGCTTTTAAGAGGGGCCCAGCCACCGCCATTACTGTTGTCACCCTTCATTGCTGTGAAGACATCTACTTGCTGCTGTTTCTGTACCACAGGGAAGTATGCACAGTGGGGGGCACGTGGCCCAGGGAGTGAGTGCCAGCACGCCATGCTGAGGACCATGACATGTCTCACAGCAAGCATGGAGGTCAAAGTTCATAAAGTAACAAGCTTGACAAGATGAACAAAGACAGTCAGACTCTGCCAGTAGAACACTGGGAGGTCATTTCTCCCTGCTTCGCTTAAAATACGGCTGTATTTCTTCTCATGCTGAAGAGAAAGAAGGAACAGAGCTCAGGCCATGTAGGGGGTATATATAATCAATGTGGACCAGAGAAAGGCCTGTGCACACGGGCATGAAATAAAATCTTCACGACTGCGCACACATGAGGAGTAAACCCAATAGCTGCAACTCTTAGAGGACAAACCCTATGTGAAATAGAACTGGTGAAAGGTTTGATGGCAAAGTGTGTTATCCACTGTTTGCAAAAGTCACTTTCTCTCAAACACTGATGGATGGAAAAATGCTTGATAATTATTCTGAAATAATCGCATAACGGTACATATCATACCTTGGTTAGATAACATTTTGATACACTGGATCCTGTACGCTAAGATTGCGATCTGAACTTATCAAAATGTTGTCTTCATATAATTATATAGAACCTCCATTTAACATATATCTAGATTTGATGTTTTTCAGAGAAAACTTTGGTAATTTTCTTAAAAATCCAAGCAAGCCATGTTACAGTCAGTATTTGGTCGTGTGTGTGTGTGTGTGTGTGTGTGTGTGTGTGTGTGTGTGTGTTGGTGTGTGTGTGATTGTGTGTTGGTGTGTGTGTGTGTGTGTGTGTTGGTGTGTGTGTGATTGTGTGTTGGTGTGTGTGTGTGTGCCTGTGTCTTTTTGC
>OMLC01025466.1:2735-13378 GCA_900302585.1 Regalecus glesne | reverse complement strand
TGCCGTGTGTGACCCCCACAGGCTGTTTGTTTCATATTTCCAGTGCCGAGTAGTAGATGACCCGGAACACAATGACCCCACTCGCATCATCAGAATTCAGAGGGTGTACGTTTCAGAATGTGTATCAGGGAGAGCCTAGCATGGGCCTGGAACACAGGAGGCCGTCAGCAGCTGCTCATTTGTTCACTCGGGCATGTTTGAATCAGAATGTGACAAAGCTATTAATTAAAATAAGGAGATTGAAAGCCCCTCGAGTGCACACGATGTGCTGTTATTAATGCAGTGCAGCCTGGGGAAGCTGGAGCTGCGTTGTGATCCCTGCACGTTCCAGAGTACAGACAAGTCGTGTTCGACCTCCTCTTTATGTGCTGGATTACTATCGCACTAGTTTGAAGCATTAATAAGCAGAATAAGAAGTAAATCTGTCCTAAAGAGGCATCAAATCTCTTTGTTTTGGTTCTACCAGGTTTCTGGTGGAAGTCCTGTTTTCTCCCCGTCTCAGGGAAAACCTATTAGATGGAATTTACCAGGAGCCAGTCACAGAAGGGGGACTGGGTGCATCTGGAAACAACGCCCCCCCCCCAATCAACCCTGTGTCCAGATGCAGTGATTCAGCCTGCTGGGGGGTCTGTGGCTGGGTTGTCCAGCATGCATGCAGATAGCCAGAGTCAACCAAGTGGACCGGGGTGCAGAACTCCTCAGCTCTGACTTGAGTCTCCTTCAGATTCCTCACAGGTTGAGCACAGAGGAAGAGGATACATAGTTTGAAATAATGGTCGACTGTCAAAGGGCATTCATTTGGATGGGTCCCGCTCAGCCCCTTCCCGACACTGGGCTGCTGGAAGGTGGCATTAGCTTTTGCTTAAGCTAGACTAGCTGAGACATAACTCCTTTCACCCTTGGTGAGTATGAATTCACAGTGACAATCCTGGCCGCCAATTCCGGTTTTGCTAGGAGCTTTATTCGCTGTCCTTTAGCCGCTGACTCTTGGCCGTGTCATTCTTCTGATGAGGGCAATTTCATTGAAACCTGCTGGTGCATACCTGCCCACACTGTTGGATGGGCCTGAGACGGACATCGGTCATAATAGGAAATAAATCACACTCCTTTGATCACCACCGAGGCACTGAAGGAGCCAAGAGATGTCTCGCTCAGGCAAAGGTCGGTGCAGCAGGCGTTCAGTCACATTGTGTTGTCATGAGAGGAACCAATGACCCCGACAGAAGGAGGTTGAAGACAAGTGATTCATTCAGAGGAGGAAACTGGTGGTGACATTCTTACTTCATAGGGTGCTGGTTTGGGTCATTCAGAGGTCCAACACTTCCCTCCCTTAAGACCTGTGTACTATAGACAAACACACACCACACACACACACACACACACACATATATATATATACATATATATGTGCAGGTAAAAAGTAATGGGCTTGCCAAACATGTGACATTCCCTATCTGTCGATGCTTAAATAGATAGCCTCTATTCACTGGCACCCAGGAGAAGGAACGTGGATGTAAGATAATCCAAACTGTGGGTCAGCACAGAAGAGGAATGTGAAGCCATTATCTGGACTTCTGACTCCTGAATTAATGGCTGTGGTTACAGTGGCTGCTATCTATCCTCCAAACTGCAGACTGTCATGTCACGACCGGCCTCTTGTCCAGCCGTCAGACCACATAGAAATGTGCGGCTGCACATATATGTAGGTACTCTTGTCCGTCTTTGTGCAAATCTGTTTACTGATGCTTCAGGTGGGGCAGGGGAAGGTGGCGATCGATGCCATTCTGTAGCAATCCCTGCTTCATCAGGCGCAGGTATCCTCTCTAAATCTCCACAACCCCGCCTTCCACCGATGTGTTTTCAAAGCAGATTAGGAGGCTGCTGGCAGCTGACACAATCAACCAGGAGAGCTGACGGAGACCCTTTCTTGCACATGTCACCTGGTCAGTCGTCTGATGTTTCCAACCTGTTCCAGACAACGTGCCAGAGGTTCACTCGTGAGCCATCTGACTCAGTCTGTCAGCAGATGTGTGCGCTGCAGAGGTCGATGTGCCGATACATTTATTTCACTTCGTATGAGCTGTAATCTGCATCTCGGCTCGCACCCACCAGATAAATTGTACGTTTGCAGCCACAACTACCTTCATAATATCTTTAAGTCGTGCTAGTCTTGGACGTTTCTCCCATAACAGCGGTCGTCAGCAGGGAACGTAATTGAATCATGAATGTTTTTCAATGTGGCTTCATATTTGGCTGTTAGGGGTATTTAATGATTCAGTGGGGGGCTTGGCAGATATATGGCTAAAACACAAATCTCTGGACCAGTGAGGAGAAAGGGTTTTTAGGTGAACCCAAGCATATTTTTCAATTAACCCATCTGTTCCTCTCACAAGCCCTTTAATATTTGGCAGCTTGGAGTTTTACTCTTGGATATTTCACACCACTAATTCCACAAGAAGAAGAAACAGAAACAACAGCTTCTATTCCAAGCCTCTCATTCCATTACCTACTTCTGTCCTATTCTCTTTAAGCCCACCAATACGGATGTCTTTCACAAGATCGATATTTGTTTGCCATCATTTGCTAGGATGGATGAGGAGCCAGGCGAGCGCGGCGTTTTCCATGACAACCAAACCACCTTCCCATTGCCTTGTGACTGACAGGACACAGAGAGTATTGCCTATTGGCCAAATACGGATTAATACAGGATCAGCCAATCAGCACCTCCGACCTCCTCAGACGGCCCAGCTACGAGTAACAGTGAGTACTTCTGATGCAAAACACCATCACCACTACTGTGTTTGTGAGAGGACTAGAAGAAAAGGATATGATACCAATGGTGATTCATATTGTGAGGGACAAGAGGCCAAGTCAGTTCTAATCTTCTCCCCAAACCCAACATGGGCCCAACAAAACAACAGCATCAATAATAATAATAATAATAGTTTCTATAATGCCTTTCAAAAGACCCAATACAAAACACTACTAAACACAGACTTATGACACCATGATACAAACATATGATCACACGATAGGTAATAAAAAAGGGAACGCCACCGACAAGGGCACTTGGCTCTGCTCAAGTATATGTTGTTTACAATCAGCTTGGTGCATCTACGGCGTATTACACATCAATAACAAGAGGACATATCGGGGGAACATTAAACCCAGCAACATCAAGTGAGTGAGGTGGGACTTGGAGGAATCTGGCAGTCAACCGTTTACCACGCGGAGGACACTAATTAGCTTTCTGGAGCAGCCATCTTAAACCTCACGGAGCTAATGGGTGTTCCAACCATCCCTTTATGAGACTGAACTGTTTGCTGAGCTAATGTGGGAAAAACGGGGCAGCCTGCTTGCTCATCATCTGTTTTTGGTCTTCATGCAGAATGCTGATAAAGACTACAGCCAGTCCTGAGAGCCCTATAGAAGCCACTCCACGGGTCGTGGGGTTCATTGATAAAGCTCAGAGATAGAGGCTGAATCGGAGCTATTTGGACCTCCTCCTCCTCCTCCTGCTAACGTTGACTTGGAGAAGGATTGTTGAAGCTGGTTTTCTCTCTGTTATGGATTATGGTGACGTGATTTATAGGCATGGCTCTGCCTTTTCTCTCAAGCTCTTGGATGCTGCTTATCATTCTTGCCTTTGGTTTATCACTGGTGATGTTTACGGCACTCCTCACTGCTTCCTGTAGGATAAAGTTAGGTGGTCCTCTCTGTCCGTGAGGCGTGATAGCCAACGCTATTCGTTCATCTGCAAGGGTGTTATTGGGACGCTGCCATCTTATGTCACATCTATGCGGCTGTGGTCTTCTGGACCATATCAAACTTGGTGGGACGACCACCTCCCTCACCGCGGGTCACTGGAGTTTGTACTGAGGTTGGAAGATCTGCTTTTGGTTTCTATGTTGGCACTCTTTACAGCACAGCCTGAAAATGAACACTTTTGCAGCCCTTGGCTGATTTGAATCCATTATGACAAAGCATTTAGCCTCTGTTTGTATTGTTTTAATTGATTTGGTTTTTGCATCTTGCTTCTTTTACAAACTCTTCTTTTGTAATTGGCTGTGTTCTGTTATAGTGCGTTTTTCATGATTTTGTACCTTTCTAAGTCATTTCATACTGCTGCTCGATGTCATTGCAAATGAGAGCCAGCCCTAAGTGATTTTTCAAGTTTAAATAACAGAAATAATGATATTAGACCTCCGTACATCTAGAGGTGGTTGCAGGGGTACGACCACATACTCCATACAGATCTATGTATGAAATCATGAAAGGGGAGGGGGCTGCCGTAGCTAGGGAGGGAACTAGTGAGCCAGAGGAAATGGGTTCGAACCCACCCCAAGGGGGTCAGGAAGGGCATCCGGCCACAATCCCGCCAGCTCCATCTAAGTCTATGTCCACTCCCACACAGTGGAGACTGATCCTTCTATCCATCATCCATCCATCATCCATCCATTCATCCATCCATTCATCCATCATCAACTGCTTATCTGAAGTCAGGTCATGGAGCCATGCTGGAGCCTATCCCAGCACTCATTGGGCAAAAGGTGGGGACATTCCCCAGACAGGTCACTATTACATGTCAGCAGTTGAGGACATAGGGGTTCAGTGTCTCGCTCAGAGGCACTTCGGCACGCCTTCTGCAGGGACCGGGGAAAGAATCACCAATCTCCAATTCGACTACAAGAGCTCCCTAGCTCCTGAGCTATGCCTCATGACTTGTGAAAATGGACGTCACTACACAAACAACTTCACCGGTCTAATTCAGCCTTTTTCATCGAGCGGGTCTATCATGGGACAACAGGAACAATTCCATGTTATCGTATATTCATCAGAGGTGCAGGAGCTGTGCTATCAAAGTGTTAGCCATGTCCTGTTGCACCCGATCTAATTCGGCCAGGACAAGTTGCTTCCAATTAATATAAAGGGCCCAATTAGACTGAGTTGCTCCAGTGATCTTCTTTCTCCTGTGCTGCTGTTCTGCTCTTGGGAGGCACCAGGCTCCAAGCTGGTGTGTGATGGAATTACCATTCCTGTATAATAGCACATGTTTCAAAGAAAGCTTTCGACACCGTACATGCGTTGTCAACCACATGGTTTATACGCCCCACCATGCCCCTTTTTACTGATGCCTCCCTGTCATGCTAACAACAACAGTAAAGAACGCTTTGGGAGGTGTTACAGCTAAATGAGTCCTGTGCTGAATGGTTTTACTTTGCACCGAGTCACCTCGCTGTCGTAGCCTTAATCAAAAGAAGGATGTTTTTCGCAGGCATCATTGCTACAGCCAACAGACTATGATTGTGCAACCGCAGATGGACTGAGATGAACTGATTAGGTTATGCCTGAAAACCTCCAGGGTGGAAATACATCAAATTCCGGCCCTCACATCCACTTTAATCTCAATTTCCTCCTTTTCCAGTATATAAAGCTCTCCCTCTCGGATGTGGAGAAGAGGAGGACGGAGAGTGTTCTAGCTCAGAGCCCTGAGCTGACGGGTTTCAGTAGATAAGTACAGTCTTCAACAGCAGACTATCTGAGATCGCTACACCACGCAGACCAGGGACAGTGGTGTTTGTCAGGTATCTGGGAGAGGAGCGTGTACACACGCCACTGTTAAAGTCACAAGCACAACAGAGCTGCCATAGTAGCTCAGCGCTAGAGTGGACGCCTCCAAATCAAATGTTGCGGGTTCGATGCCACTGCAGGCGGTCACCAAACGGGCATATAGCCTTAATTTCTGTTCTTAGTGAATTTGAGGCATATGGTGTGAAGTGTTTCGAGTGGTCACCAGACTAGAGAAGCACTATATGAGAATGAGTCAGCTCAGTGGGTAGAGAGGTCGTCTGGCAATCAGAAAGCATGTGGAGGTGTCCTTGAGCAAGACACTGAACCCCTAACTGCTCCCCGAGTGTCATATGGTGGCTGCTCACTGCCCCTATATGATAGGATGGGTTAAAATGCAGAGAAATCCAAATTTCCCCTTGTGGGACTGATAAGGGAATCTAAAATAATCTAAATCCTGTGTACATTGAATATAACAGGTAGATCCTGAACAACATCCATTCATCCATCGTCAACCGCTTATCAGATGTCGGGTTGCAGGGGAACTGGAGCCTATCTCAGTGCTCATTGGCCGAAAGGCGGCGACACACCCTGGACACGTCACAGGACAGAGCAGTTAGGGGAGCAGTGCCTTACTAAAGGACACTATCCAACACGTCTCTACACGTGCCGTGATCCAACTGAACCTGCAAGCTTCCAGTCACCCGACGACCTCTCCACCCAGTGAGCCACGCTGCTCCGCTCCATCACAACAGCAACAAGTCATTAGCTTGGAGATTTTCCACAGCAGCCTGAGCTGGATGTGTTCCGAAACAAGTCCTGGTTATTTTCCTCGAACGCTGCTTCCAAGAAAGGCTAAAGGCCATGTTTCCGCTTCCAAGCCACTTCCTGTGAAGGGAAAACCTTTTCTATGGCAGCAGCCCATTAAAGTTGGACCAGCTAAAAGATGTTGGCGTCCATGCATATTTCAAAGGATGAAATTCAACAACTGGGGTCTTGTAATGTGTGATGAGGGTAGCTGGGGAGGTAACACACACCCGGACTCTGTTGTGTCATTGGTGTGGTACTGGGAGGCTGCGGTAATGAAGCCTGCCGTGTATTTCAACAGACTGCTCTGACTGAGAGGCTTAAATGGCTGATTTGGCTTTGCTATTGTCTTCTTTTGACACTTGTTCATTTCCCTGACAGGAAGGTTGTGCAGCACTACAAGCTGTCTGACAACACCTACCCTGCACGTCCTGAGTACCTAATCACAGGTTCGAACCTAGCTAGTTAGATGGCTGTGTGGACCCCTTTCGACCCATGTCACCACGCAGGGTGGTGACATGGGACGAGGACTGGCGGCCGCTCCACGTGCTGCCTCACTTCCACTGCTGTGACCATCAGCAGAGTCCTCAGGCTCAGTGGAGCATCTGGATGTTCGTGTGAGCGGGGACACGTCTTTATGTTGCCTTGTGTGACTTGGCTCTGTGTGAGGGTCAACCCCACTGGGCACAGGTTGATCACAGGCATTCAGGCTGATGCCAGCGGACTCAGAGCTGCGTGGCAGTCTGTCCATAAGGCCAACAGCATCGCTACACTGGTTGATGGCCAAAGGCTCTCCTGTGCACTGCTGCCTGCCTAATTCCCCAACTCCCATGGAGGGCTTTGTGCTGCTGGCTGTGCTTGAGCGAACCGCGGCTAATATCCGGAGGTGATGCATTCATGGGTGGGTTGTTATTATCTAATGATGGATTTTTACCAGAGTCCAGGAAGGAGGTCAAGGTCAGTAGATCAAAAGGGATTTATGGTTAGAAAAATATTCCTCTGATCCGGGCAGACTAATCCTTTGGTATCATAAGAAAAATGGTGCACACATCTATGCCAAATATACATTCTGCCCCCCCCCCTCTCAAACACACACTCATTCAGAAACCGGCATCAGTATGCAAGTCGATTCTTTATATTTCTCATCACATCTCTCTCACCTCGTACTCCACGTACTCCTCCTCCTCCACCTCATACGAGACTGTCTGGATCTTCACATGCTCGCTGTCCTCCGCCATCTTGGCCTGGGGTTCCTCTGTACTGGGCGTGTCCCCTCCGGCTGTGCTGCATGCCTCCTTCGCCTTCTTCTCGGTGAAAGTCGTCTCACAGCACTCACTTTTGTATTCCTTAGCCTTGATGCTGCCACTGTCCTCCTTGTACAGGATGAAGTTGGGCCTGTAGAAGGCCTCCACCGCCAGGTGCAAAGAGGTGGCGTCCAAAAGCTGCTGGGATTTCGTCTTGCCGTTGGTGGCGGTGCCTCCTCCGCTCACCACGTTGCTGTTGTTGACTTTCCCTCCCCCTCCCATGCCCACTCCCCCTCCTCCCACAAAATAGTTGATGATGTTCTCCTGGTACTGGTTGTTGGGGAAGTCGCCTCCGTAGCCGCTGACCATATGCTTACTGTTCTTGTCCAGCAAAGGGTTCTGCAGCTCGCTGAGGTTCTCCATAGCAATGAGGAGGAGGAGGGGGGGTCAGAACGTCAGTGGCTGGGCCTGTTTGGGTGATGCTGATTCCAGAGGGAGGGGACGCGAGGACAGGACCAGCTCTTCAGTGGCGTGTGTCGAGGAGAATGGAGGTGCTATTGGCGATGCGCTGGCTGAAAGAGATGGGAGACACAAGAGGAAGACGAGGCATCAAACAAAGGGTTGAAGTTCATATTTGAGGACAAAATGCAGCATCGTTCTGACATCGACGGGCGGTAACGGTTCTCCAAAGACTCGCTCACCTCAGATCAGAGTTCAGACGAGCGTTAAAATCACTGCATTTGTCGACCACCTCAATTTTGCAGATGCTCGTGTGAGCTTCACTGTCACTCAACACGCCCAGTGGCACACATCTGGAGCCATCAGTCTCCACCATCAGTTCACATGCATCTCCAGAGCCAGTGTGTGTGTGTGTGTGTGTGTATGCGTGTGCGGGCTTTAGCTCAAAAGCTGATATGATGGAGTGACCCAGTGAGCAGACAGGCGCTAATCAGCAGCAGCTAGACACCAACACATTAGGCTGAAAGTGATCATAATGACATACTTCTGTTTCTCCATGCATGACAGGACCGTCCTCCAGCCTGCACCACGGGGCCAAACACCCCCCCCCATCGTAACGGTTCCCCCGTGCCTCAGTTTCCGGCACCTAACCTTTATTTGATTAATCTACGATTAAAACAGAAATGCCAAGAGCAGATTATCTCTGAGGTCACGGCCTTGCGGAGTACGGCTGGCTTACTGCGATATTACAAGACACATCGAGAGTTTATTGCCAATAGAAGACGGTATGATAATGAAAAGAGGGAATATGAATGTTAACCTGTGCACTATTCATATCACCCATAGCTCAATGTGTCCTTTAATTAAATCAGGAGCTTTTACCTATCGCCGGCTGGAGAAATGCTATAATGGGTTTCATCTCACATGAGCCATTGCACATCACGTGAAGCAGCCATCGGAGAGAGAAACCTGCTTTCTCTCTTTGTGCGCGGCCCGAATGGGGCCTCTTCCTATGGAGTGGTGCTGGAATATCAAGACACAGCCTCTTTCCCGTCCCTGCCATCATGATTTATTCAGTCCCATGCAGTATGGAGTTATGTAATTGTGTTGCAAGTAGAAGACTCTCCCGTAGGACAGATAGATATGTCCATGTGGGTTAGGCTCAGAAGAAGGACATCAGCTGGGTATCCAGTAACCTCCTGCGATGGCTTCTCTCTCTCTTCCTCACACACACACACACACAGACATATACATAAACACACATAGACACACATCCACAGCACTCCCTCTCTTATGTATTCAATCATTCTATAAGATGCACACAGTGCATTTCTCACTTACGGCCCTCAGCCTCCACCATGCTTTCTATTTATGGACTCTCTCTCTCTCTCTCTCTCTGCCCCCCCCGAGAGCCCATCTCTTCATCACCTTGTGTCTGTCCCTAGTCTAAAACACCCGCCCCGGTGGTCCCAGACCTACATTGAGCAGCTAGAAAGCCCACAAAATTTTAAGGGCCCTTCTCTGGCTGACCTGCTCTGTCGTAACACATTGACATTGCTGTTCCACACAATTCCCCCCTTTTGTTCAACATGCCCCAGGGCTCAGCACTCACACAGTTCTTGAGCCAATTCAATTAAAAGAGGGAGCATTTTGGTTGCTATGAACAGCCACGGGGAGGCGGAGTCACTGGACCCACCAGTGACGTCTTTCCACCGGATTTCCTGATCCTGAATCAGTCATATGAAGGCTGGTATGAACCAGGTCATGAAACACATCAGATGATTTGTCTTGATCCGGGTCATCGGATGTCAAGGACACCTTTGTGTAACCGCCCCCTTGTACTAGACTCTAGGTCGGGAACACTGACTTTTAGAATGGAAGCTGGTCTTCCATAGTTTCAGTTCCTCCTCAGCGCTTTCACATGAGGAACACTGGAGGTTCAGGAGGTTACATGGGCCCAAATAACCTGATGATCTAGGATGAGCGTCTCAACACCGTAGACATTTATGGCCCTGTACCGAGAATAGCAATTCACAAAAGGGTCTTTTAGCTGCTTTCTACAGTGATTCAAAGCCTTCCCTTGTTCCTGCTTCCACGAGCATCCAACTCCTACTCTCCTCAGCTGCAGCCTGAGCACTGTGGCTTTCTCTCTACATCATTACTCGGTGATACGCTGCCATATCTCTCTGGGCTGTCATGTATCCAGTGAGGGGTTCTGTCTGTCTGTTGCAAGTAAGGAGCGTTTTCAGGGAAAAATGGGAATTTAGGTGTGACTAAAGCAAGCTGAGCGATGCAGAACACCTCGGAGTCAGTTCGGGATGAGTGTCATAGACGTCAACATGGCTCCCGCCCCCGATTTCCTTTGAGTGTGAGACTATGTGTAGTTGTGGCAGTGTGTGTGTGTATGGGGGGGTTTATGGCCTCCAAACAACAAAGCCAGAGATCAGGAGGAGCAGAATGCAAGCTCTTGGTTGAGCCCGCTTGTGTTGTTGAGGTAGGAATGAATAAAACACAACACAAAAAACACAAAAATAAAAACTGGGAGCCACATCTGAGGTGGGGGGG
>OMLC01025423.1:1430-14219 GCA_900302585.1 Regalecus glesne | reverse complement strand
GACCTCAGTGAGGTTTTCTGTGGGCTCATTGTTGTGGCCGGGAGTCTCCAGAAGTTCTTTCACGCCATCCAAGTCGGCTTCTCCAGAACATGTGGGTGCTTTAGGAGTCTTCAGAAGCTTCCCTCGCAGATCCTCTACAGGTTCCGTCTTCTGTTTCGGTGTCTTCATGATCCTCTTGACTGCACTGAGACACTCGGGCTGCTCAAGTTTCTGCCTGGGTGTCTTCAGCAGTCTTCCTCTGAGGTCCTCTACAGGCTCTATCTTATGTTGGGAGGTCTTCGGGAGAGTCTTCACTCCAGTGTAACAGTCAGACTTTGCACGGCTCTTCTTGGGGGTCAACATTCTGGTCTTCACATCTGAACAAGGCTGTTCACTGGAACCTTGAGAGGCCAAGTCCAAGACAGCAATCTCACTGACAAAGCTGGAATCATCACTACTGTGAAGGAAGCGATGGATGGCCTCACTGTTGTACGTTGTTTTGCATTTTACTGAAGATGCCACACTGAGTGGAGACACCACCATCTCACCTGTAAGAAGGAAGCATTGGCTCATGTGTCTTGATGCATGTTCAACATTGAATTTGAATAATTCTCCCCTCACCACCCCCATGCACGTTTATTATAGAAACTTATAGAAACTCTCACCAGTCTCCTCTGGTGTGTTCATAACTGTTCCCTCCATCACAGATGTAGATGCTTTCAATGGAGTCTCAGTGGAACATTGGACATTACTGACAGAATTTGTCTTCCTTGCAGTGCCTGGAGTCCTAAATAGTTCAGCAATGCCTAAAAGCCCATGATCACACAAGTGTAAAGTACATTGTTAGCAAAATGACAATGTAATCTGGTAGAGATAAATGTTGAACAACATATACAACACTGCTATTCATAACTGCCTAAAACAAAAAAAAGCAGTTACCAGTCAAATCCTCATCCATTTTCATGTTTCTTTTCAAGAGCCCGATGGTGTGGATGACCTGGGGAGCAGCACCTTTGGGTTGTACCACCTTCTGCCTGTGAGCTTTGCCTACAACAATGGTAGCAGGAGAATCTGCATGGCCTGTGCTGACGTGGTCCTGCATTGGTTTGGCAGGGGTCTGAAAAATTAAGAGGTATTAATTAAACTTACATGTCCATGTATATGGGGAAATGGTGTCTGAGGAAACTAACTGCAAAAACAATCACCACCCCTGTGCACTCAGACCAAGCATATCTAATGATGTGCTGAGCAATACAACGTGCCTACTTCATGCCCAGTAAGAGAGAAGGTTGATGAGGAACAAAGGGGAAAAACAGAAGCAACATCAGACTTCTTCAGGGCCCAAGCCTCCAGGTCTTCATAACAATTCAACATGACACGGTGAGATGAGTCAGTACCTGACAGAATATTTCCACTAACACGCCATACCAAGTTATGTTGTGCAGGTCAGAAGATGAGGAAAGATGTTAACAATATTTGCCTCTACAATGCCCTTACAAGATACATTTCATGTATCATGAACTTGCTATCAATGCTTCAAAAGGTACAACATTCCATTCATCTAAAAGGGGCCATGTGCAACTTTTTACATGAATGTCATCACTTGATGTGCCAGACTAGATTATAGCTTCAAGAAAATTCTCATCTGCAGTCCCTTTCCAGGTCAAATGAAAACAACAAAACACAATACATAGAGTGCTCTGTAAGAGTAAGCTCAACATAAAACTACACTAAACATCAATTGTGCCAATAAGGCATAAAAAACACCCACGAATAACATATATCTCAAAGTATAAAAATACACAATAAGAATTCACAAATATGAAAATGCTTGTCTAGTAAAAGCAGGTAAAGAAGACCACAGTATAACAGGTCAGTGAGTATGGTTTGTTCAGTGACCATGTTTAAATATTAAACGTTCAGATCATCTGACAAAAAAATGAAATACATGTTTTTGATGGGATGAGTCATTGTTTAAACCACAAGTGAAAGGAAATCCTTTAATTGATTAGATGATATGAATGGACCCATACTCAGCATTTGACTTTACCTTGGGTTTAGGCATGGAAGCCTTTGTTTTCTTGGTCCTAGTGGAAGTTTTCTTGCCCGCAGCCCTCAGTTGTGGCTTTCTTTGGCCAAACCTCACAATGTCCGCCCAGGAATTCAGAACTAACAAGACAGAAAATGTTTATTTAAGACCAGAGGAAAAGAACACCCAAGTTAGGTCATCTGTTGGCTCACTGCATACGGTAAATATCCAAAATATGACTGCACCACAGAAAGTTGAATCCACTCATCTGGACACAATATTTACTGAAAGGTTTCATCACTCATCTAAGTGACCTAACTGAAAGTGAAAATGAACAATAAATCCAATAAATGTCATGAAGTGACATTTGCCTGCTCGCTAAACACAATATGCAGCTGGACTCAGTGACTGAAGACATCACTTAAACAAACAAAATATCGTTCAAACAATAATAAGAATACAGTGAAACAAACAATTGTGATTTCTTCTTTTGGTGGGCTATAGTGGGATTCATATGATGACACTAAGGTGTTTAGGAATTCTTTCCTCATTTCATTAAACTTAAAATTAAATGAACTGAGTTTTTTGTATTTGTGATTCGTCTATGACAAACTGCTAGGATTCAACTTTGACATTTTACCATGGGCAAAAAACAACAACTAGCTGGCTTTTGATCTATTCATGACCCATTTCTATTATAATCTGATAGCAATGTGTTAATAAAGTCTCACTAGCTAAAGCTTTGAATTTGTGGGAGTCAGGAGGGAGGTGTTAACTTTTTAGCTTCCTGCATACCTTTCATGGACATCCTTGAGACTCCACTTCTCCTGAGCATGATCTTCCCACTAAGCCTGGCAGCACCCTTGGGAGTCTTCCGTGGGGTGGTCTTCATGCTTTTCCTCTTCAGAGGAAGTTTAGGGGTCACCTGTACAGACGGCTCAGATGGGGTGACAGTGAACTGCTTCGCTATAGGTGTGCTGACGCGTGACACAGAGAAACGGCCATGCACTGTGGGGGTCTGGTTCCCGGACCTCATAGGGGTTTTGCTGGGTGTTACAGAGAACACAGTGGGTGTGCTTTCCTGAGTGGCTGGAGTGGACCCCACCACTGCAGATGACCTCTTTTTGTCAGCTGACTGGAGCTCAGCCGGGAGCATAGACTTGGCTGGAGTCTGTGCTTTTCTTTCAGACGGAGATCTTCCTCCAGCAGATGAAGTAACTGCAGCTGCAGGAAGGGACTTTCGCCCAGGTGAAGTTTTAACCCCAGATTTTCCCAGTGTAGGTGTTTTAGCTTTGGGAGACTGCTTACCAGGTGATGGAGTCTTGGCAGAAGTTGTTTTAGCTTTGGGAGACTGCTTACCAGGTGATGGAGTCTTGGCAGAAGGTGTTCTAACTTTTGGAGACTGCTTACCAGGTGATGGAGTCTTGGCAGAAGGTGTTCTAGCTTTGGGAGACTGCTTACCAGGTGATGGAGTCTTGGCAGAAGGTGTTCTAGCTTTGGGAGACTGCTTACCAGGTGATGGAGTCTTGGCAGAAGGTGTTCTAACTTTGGGAGACTGCTTGCCAGGTGATGGAGTCCTTGCTTTTGCTGGACTTGCCAGTTTTGGGCTGGCGGGGGATGGATAGCCTTGTTCCTTCGGAAATGGAAAGAAACATTAATAACATCCTGTGTTTAAGTCCACCATTTTTTTATATATTGCAGTTTTATATCATTTCCCGGAAGTTTTGAAATAAATAGATAAATGGGCTTGTTTATTGGGTCAAGCACATGTTTTCCCAGCCAAAGAAAATGTAAACCCTTCCCTGATTGGCTGCCTGACTGACAAACAGATGAAAATTATTGGTTGTTTTCACTGGAGCCCCTGTGAAATCTTATCGTCAGGATCTAGTATCTTTTTTTATGTGACCCACTACCAGGCAAGACGGTGGCGTAGCTTAGTGGGTAGAGTGGTTGTCTGGCGATCAAAGCGTTGTAGGTTCAATCCTTAGTCTAGCAGAAAGCAGGTTGAAGTGTCCTTGAGCAAGACACTAAACCCCTTGCTACCTATTGCTGTTATAAAGTAGGATGGGTTAAATGCAGAGAAAAAAATTCCATCGGCCTGTGTTGTGTAGGGGTAAACCATAAATAAGTCAATAGTACCAATACTATGTTTTAACAGCACATAACAGATATCTAATACTGTTCCACAAATGCTTAAAAGAAGGTAATTGTCTGGAAGAGTACTTCTTTAAAATGTATGTGGCAGGCAAACATTACCATTATCTCCAAAAACTTCACATTGGCTAAATTCTTACCTTTATGAGGCCAATGACAGAGGCCCGTCTGAGGAGGGACTGCTTGGATTTGGACACACACCGGCTGTAGCGTGGAGTGGCTCCTCGGCGCAATGGCGAGTCAGGAGGCAGTCGCTTGTCAAAGAGCTCTGGACTCAGTTGACTTCCGAATGACACACGTTTTTTCTTTGAAACAGACATCACCATGGGATCTCTGACCCCACAGCTTCGCCGCTTAATTGAGGCACATTTTCCTTGGGAAAAAAAAGGTAAGATGAGTGGCAATGCGAGAGGGAATAGAGGCTATCATGAAAAACGTTTTAAAAAGTCTTATTGCTGGGTGATCATGGAAACTACTTTGAACTACATTTAACAATATTTTTGTGTCCTCAGCGTACAGGCTGCCAGAGGAATAAGATGAAACTGAACCAAAGGAATTGAACAAGTCAGTGGAGACAAAACACCATAGTTTCATCACACAGAAAGTAAATGGGGAATAGCCAAAGGCACTTTATTACTGTAGGCAATGCATAATCTGGTCAAATATTACGTGAAGAGGCAAAGAAAACAGCTCTTCTTGGGGACGGAGCTGTTAATCATTACACTACAGAACATCAGCTGCACAAAGTTAGTAGATTGCAAGCTTACTTCCTCCACCCATGACAAACTAAATTAGAAGCTTTATGTAATTATACATACAATGAAATGTGTTCTCTGAATTGAACCCATCTTATAATATGGGCGCAGTGAGCAGCCTCATCGTCTGGAGAACAGTTAGGGGGTTTGGTGTCTTGCTCAAGGACACGTCAACATATTTACAATAAGGCAATGTTTCATATAAGTTATGTGCCCTCTTCAGTCTCAACTAATGGCAGGCGTCCCCACCATTAATATAGTTAATATTACAGCAATTTGCATATGAAACTGGATGTTTTCAGTTAAACCTGCATTGTTTGTAAGGGTGGGCATGCCTCCAGTCAGTTGAGACTGAAGAAGTCACTTAGATGAGGAATGAAACATTTCGCTCAATAAATGTTGTGTCTTCATTAACTGATCCAACTTTCTATGATAATCCATGAGTCATTTCTCATGTTTTACACACAGCAATACCCCATGATATTCATCTCAGAGAACAATTGTACTTATGCTCATAAGTTAGTTTTGGACATTGTTGTTTATCCCAGACCAAAACCCCTGAAGGGTTATTGAGCATACATCAAGACACCTGAACGGGGGTTACAGAAAAGTGAAAGGGTCTTTTTTTACATGTCATTAGTCCCCAGGTTGTAGGGATGGACAAGGACCTCGATGACCCACAGGGGATTAAAAACATACAAATATTTGTGTGTTTTACCATTGGCAGAACTGGTTGTGTCAAGGTCTTGGAGAACGAGTTTCTTCTCTGCACTCCTTGGCGAGACCCTTGGAGACTTCCGGGGAGACAGCTCTGGTTTGGTAGCGCAGGGCTGAACCTCAGTCACCTCAACTTGCTTCTCTTTTTCCCCGGCTACTGGAGGACTGACAGCTGTTGCCCCTGTGCTGTTCCTCCTTGTGGGGGTCTTGGGCTGATTGTCAAAAATCATCTCTACCATCTCACTGGCAATAAACCTCTGTGGGGATTTCCGGGGCCTCCTTTGAGGAGTTGTATTAGTTTCAGCAGTGCTAGGTGCTTTAGATAACAGAGATGACCTCTTAGATTTAGGAGTTTCCTGGATGGGTGTGGCAGGTTTGACAGGCCTCTCAGGTGACCCCACCTCTCCTGCAACATGCTCCGTCATGTCTGACACAAAAATATCAAGGGACTTCTGCTGTTTGTTGGACATCTTGGAAATCCTTTCAATCTTGTTTTCATCTTGCGCCCCTTCAGATTTTTTTGGAGTGCCTTTGACATTGAGTAAAGATTTTGGAATCCCAATGGTTTTCCTGAAGGATCCGGGATTTGGTTTAGTAAACTTGGACACAGGTGTTTGAGGCTGGCTTGCAGACAGCGTCTGCTTGACCATTTGATAGAGGTCACTGAATGGAGAAGTGGTCTCACACTCCTGCAGGCTCTCATCTTTTTTAGTTTCCATCTCAGCAGTTTTTTCCACGAGTCTCTGGATGTTGTCAGTGTTTGCTCCATCTTTCAGGTGGGGGTCTGCATTTAAGCACACAAGAGAACTTTTTTTTAGTTCAGAGGGCTAAACACGTTTTCAATAAGTCTTGGAGACAAAACCACTAAGATAAACACCAAAAAGGTGGAATGGGTTCATCTGGATAGATAGATTATATCTAAAAAGGTTTCATCACTCCGAGAAATGACATCTTCAGTCTAAGCTTACAACAGGTATCACCACCCTCATAAGCCAAACAGCACACAAGCCAATTGAAGAGGATAATATTCCGTGAAACACTGGTTTGAACAGGTAGTCAAAGAAGTTACAACAGGATAAAGAAACAACCATACTTGAGCTGAGGGGGATTAAGAGTACATCCATTTCCATATTACAATGCTGTGATTGCAGCTACTCCCCAATCCTCTGTGAGCAGTGCATTGAAGCTCCACTTACTAATTTGCATATGAAACCATAGTTGGTTTTGGTTGTTAAGCAACTGTATTGTTTATAAGGGTGGGGATGCCTGCAGTCAGACCCAAGATGTCACCTTGGTTGAGTTATACAATGTTTTTCTAAAAAAATGCTGTATCCAGATAAACTGATTCAACCTATTTAGTGATTTCTTTACCAGGACTATTGGGCATACATCGACACTATATGATAAACGCGACTGTGTTAAGTGTTGTTGTCACACACCAGGTAAAACTCACTATTAGTTGAATGTTTTCAAAAGGAACGAAACAACAAGCCAAAAGGTCATGAATGTTATTCAATTCAATTTTTCTCATTAGACAAGTTGGTATATTATTTTTATCCTTGTTGTTCCAAATCTAGTTCAGTGCCCCAAAATCTGATGGATAACGACTTCTTTTTGCATTCAGCATCCTTCCTGATCGATTCCATATCATAACCTATAAGCTTGGTACACTCACCTGTAGACAATCCAGATATCTTCCTTTTCCCTCCCAATTCAGTGGTGCTGTCCCTCAATTGTTGATCTTGCAAAACCTAAATGACGGACATTTTCTTTAATGCATATCATTAGATCAACATATGTACAAAATTCAGTTTAAGTGCAGTCCAATAAAGTGTTAGATTGATGTATTGTACAGTGATTATGGCATTTCATTCATTAAATGACATTTCAAAAGCCGGACGGGCCTGTCCAAAAGGTGGATGATCAATTGTCAGCATTAGAGAAAAACCCCCAAAGTCTTCTATGGGGTCACCAGAGCACTCATAGAATAGTCAAACAATACCAGGAGCAAATTCCTTCCAGCAGCAAATTTTTGTACGTCGCTTTGGATAAAAGCGTCTGCTAAATGACTGTATTGTATTGTATTGTACCAGGAGAGATGAATGGTTGAATACGCTATATCACACACTTGACACATCCAATGTGAAACATGCAGGCTGGTTAGCAGTGCTGAATTAACAAATTACCTTGACTTTTTCGGTTTTGGCAGTTGACGAAGATCTCCTCTTCTTTGGTGTGGGGGCAGGAGGGTACTCAAACCTGAACACATTTTCTCAGTAACATAAATAAACTGTAAAATTCCTGATAAGGAACATTAGTAGCCATTAAAGACCAATGTTCAATGGTAAAGCCATTGGGGAACCACATCACTAGCCAATGATGACATATCATTAATGATATTACTTGCCTCACCTATGATGAAAATAATTGTTCTTTAACTCAACTATAACTAATTAACTCAACTAACTATTTGGAAATGTTTCCAAATAAACTTCTGATCCATTTGAACCTCTTTTTTATGATCTCCATACCTGGATTATTGAGCATGCATCAAGACAAACTATAACTAATGGTATTCTAACGGTTTTAGTGTGTGTGGTTTTAGAACGAACCTGAAACAACGATCAATAATAGTTATTACATCTCCATGTTTCAATCGCTCAGACTGCTGCAGTTCCTCTCCATTGACACGGGTTGGATTCACAGAAGACAGATTAGTTAAAATGACCTGGAACACAAACATATGCCATGATTCATTTACAGCCAAACGTTTTTAAACAATGACAAATTAATGTCTTCGTATTAAATTCCTGTATTTACTTCTTTATTTTCATTAAGTTCAATCTTGCAGTGTTCCTTGGAGACATGAGGAAGTTGAATCCTGATATCACAATCGGGTTTCCTATCAAAAAGAGAAGCAAGCTGTAAGTCTGATACAGCAGGAGACCTGCTGACATATGATGGAGAAGATTTCAGATAAGGGTCACTCACAACAGAGGGTTATCTATTTGTTTGTATGTGTATAAAACAGCAGTCACTCAAAGCGAGTATGACTGTCTTCTCAGGTTATCAAAGCAATAGTGATAGGCTTTAATACTGTACACCTGCATGTACCAACCAAGCTCGTAGAAGCTGTATCTATTAGTCATTGAACATACATACAATTAAATATGTTCTCTGAATCTAACCAATTTTAATGTACTGAAGCAGTGAGCAACTTCAGCATTCAATTAGAAGCTTTCTGTAGGGACCAAACCACCTATCCTCCGACTACAAGACAACCACCCTACCTCATGACCTATGCCCACTTTTCTTTAAGAATAGACTCACTTTGAAATTAGAAATTCATCACACCATGAAATCATCTCCTGAGAAAAACTATGGTTTCCCACCATATTCAAACATATGTCAAAATTTTATGTGAGCTTCCTGTTTTTCAAAGGGAGATCACAGTTAGTGAAGGGTTATATCGTTGCAAAGAGAACAGAGCACAGGTTACTTTTTTAGGCTTTGGAGAACGAAATCTTTTCCCTCTAAATCCGAAATACATGGACTAAAAGAGAAAAGATACATTTGGTCTCACCTTCCAAACAAACATGATGCAGTGAGAGGAAATTCAGTTCCATCTCCTCCATCTCTCTTGATCACAACTATTTTTCCGTGCAGTGGCATTCTGTCTTACCTAAAGAGACAAACAAGAGGGGGATATGAGTAGATTGCAAGTGGCATTAAAAGTCAAGTATATATAGTTTTAGATAAGAAAGTTCAACTTTTTGGTGATGTCAAGGAAGCAGCCTAATTACTCAAAAATAGCACAAAACACACACACACACACACACACACAAAAAATAGCACAAAACACAACCAATATTAATTGAGGCTGACTGAAGGTGTTAACTATCTGCAAATTATTCAATATGTCCATCCATCCATGCATGCATGATCAACCGATTATCTGACGTGGGGTCTTGGTGTCAATGTTAAATTGTTAACTCACATCAAGTTGATTTTATTTGTCTAGCTGTAAACCCATAAACACAGATTACACATGTGCTTCAGTGAGCTTTATGCTAACTGCATCTTGTCCTTAACCCTCACATCAGATAAATACCAACTCTCTAAAAATCCTTTAATAAGGAGAAAGTATCAGGAGGGAACCTCAGGGAGAGCAAGAGAAAGGATCTCTTTCAAGATGGACAGTCATACAATGGATATGTTAAATGGACTTGTTCTTATATGGCGCTTTTCTAGTCCGACGACCACTCAAAGCGCTCTACAATTAATGGCTCACATTTACAGACTAACCCAGAAGGATACGAACCTGCAACGCCTAAATTCCAGGCGTGCATTCTACCCACTGAGCCACCGGGAGGATGAAGTACGTTATATAGAAGAAACACAATTTAGTGAACACAACACTGGATACACTTGATGATATCAGCATTCATCCTGATTCATCTGGTAGCTGCATAGCGTAGTTGTGAGTTAAAATGACCCCATGAAGTGATTATTATCCAAGCATTCAGGTCTTACTGGAATCCAAGTGTCTTCTTAAAACCAAAGCACAATTCCCATGCTAAAAATTATTATAGCAATAAATTATGGTGGATCTTTAACAAAAAAAGCCTTTCTGTATTCTGATTTGTCGTACTTAAAAAGACGCACTTAGTATTTCAATTGCTAAAATCCCATCTTTGTTTCGTGCTATTAATGTAAACGTCCGTGTGGGGTGCACACCTAAGTCACTAATGTAGTACATCTATTTCCCCCATTCATCTATCATGGCAGGAGTTAAATGTACCCACGTGTAATACAAACACCGTAGCATGCTATTGTATCAGAAATACAAAACCGTGTTTAATAAATGTCTTGATACAGGAGAAGCTAAGCGTTTAGTTTAAAGACATAAAGTCACATATTCTGATCAAAACGTCCTCATGTTAGCTAAGCGATAACCGTTAGGGCCGAGTTCGATAGTTACAATATGAGAAGTTTGTAGCGTTACCTTAGAGAGCGATCACAGATACACCAGTTTCGGGGAATCCATAAATGTCAACAGTAATATTTATATATATGTACGGATGTATATTTAATTTATCATCCGGCTTTACAAAAAGACTTTAAATCCTAGCTAACTGTTCTCCGACACACTCACCCGTTCCGCTAACTACGCTGTCTGCTTCACCGCACCTCTCCCGAGAGTAGCTTAGGGTAGTGTCCTTCCGAAAAAGATCACAAAACCCTCTGAAAGGACACAGTTTCCATACCAAATGAGATTCAATGGTTTATAGAAATATCTTTATTTTATCATGAGGGTATAAAGATAAACGTTTCTCCCCAGACTTAATGAAAGTTATGTTCAAGCATGAGGGACTATTTTGTTTACAACTGTGGCGGAGTAGTTTCCCACAGCGTGAGGACGATGGGCTTTTCAAAACTCATTTGAAATTTCGCGCGAAGGCTTGTGATTGGTTGAAACGACATCGCTTAAAGCGTAAAGAAAGGTGGCAGATGAGATATGGATTTTGATTGGCTAAAGTGACACATGCGTGATTGGGAAGCAGGTACCTCTCATGGAGAACACACTGGAGGGGTCGAGTTAACGTTATGTCTTCACTTGTTTTGATACGTCTTGTGTGTTATATATTTGTATATTTTGCAATGACTCTGGTCTGAATGTCCTAAGATCTTATTATATGCATATTCATTTTCTTTTATGAGTGTCTTTGATGTCTAATACTATTGCTTCTACTACTGCTACTACTACTACTACTACTACTATTAAAGAGGCCGTCTATTTAAAGGAATGAACCAAGATCCTTGAACAAAAGGGCGGGGGGGGCTGTAGGAGTACATATGTCACCATCTTACAATGCTGTGATGGCAGCTATTCCCCAGTCCTCTGCGAATAAGACTCATTACCACTGAATCTGCAGTCAATGGCTGATTTGCATATGAAACACTTCTTTGTTTTGGTTGGCGTGCACTGTATTGTTTATAAGGGTGGTGATTCTGTAGCCTGCTTAGACGGAAAATGTTACCTCTATGAGTCAGAAGATGTTTCTGAATAAACCTCTCATCCAGTTGAACTGAATCACCTTCTTTGTGTTCCCTTAACTGGATAATTGAACATGCATCAGGACTATGAACACTAGATGCTGCTACCACTAGAGGTCGCCAGAGGGGGTCCGCTAGGGGTCTCTTCCTGTCCTCTACATCTTCCTCAGTCTCACCAGCCACCTGCATGTCCTCCCTTACCACATTATAAACCTCCTCTTTGGTCCTCCTCTTCTCTTCTCACCTGGCAGCTCCATATTCAGCATCCTCCTTGAAAAACCCCTTTTAGCTGTTTAAAAAAATCATATTTGAATCAATACTTTCAGCTTGTTAATGATCAAATCATTGAGGCTGAGGTTGCTCAGGGGTAACATGCAGGCTTTGTGATCAAATGAGCCAGAAGCTGTGGGTTTGACCCAGCGTGGAGCGTCAGGAAGGGTATGTGGCTTTAATCTGCCACACCTGCCCTGAGACGGAATGTTGACCTGTTTATCTGCCTTCTGCCCAACCGGCACTGGGATAGGCTCCAGCCAGGCCCCGTGACCTGACTTTGGATAAGCGGTTGATGATGACATGACATGACATACTAAATAAATTGTTGTAGCAAGTGCTGTTGCCTCAGAGAAAGGTCCTGGGTTCGAATCCCATCCCTGGTCCTTTCCATTTAGTTTACAAGTTATCCTCGTGTCTGTGAGGGTTCATCAATAGAAGACATGGGGATGCCAATTAGCTTCAAGCTATAATAAAAAAAAAACACCAGTAACACAAATAACGACTACACAAAGGCAACAATTATTAAATGTTGGTTTTATTTTAGATTTTTTTGTTTCTTTTTTCACTTTTTTCTTTTAAAGTCGCCTGATAATCTTGACAAAATTGCAACATTTTCCATACTTCTCAAACTGAGGGTGGTGCATCTGTTGCTATTCCAGATTAGCGGTGGAGGGAGAGGTTTGTGCGCTGTACAGGTTGGCGTCCTGACTGATAAGAAGCAGCTTTGACAGTACAAATGACGAAGAGGAAGGAGGGGAACACACACACACACACACACACACACACACACACACACACACACACACCCCCGGAGAGGCCGCACAC
>OMLC01025385.1:4981-30900 GCA_900302585.1 Regalecus glesne | reverse complement strand
AAAGTGTCTCCCCCCCACACACACACACACACACACACACACACACACAAAGAGAGATCTGGAGAAAGACTTGGGACAGTGGGGGGGTTGTGGTGTGATGAAGGGGAGGAGAAATAAGGGGCACCACTTTACTCAAGTGTCCCTCCCTTGCAAACTTACACACACACACCAACTCTCTCTCTCTCTCTTTCTCTCTCTCACACACACACACATAAAAAAAACACATCCCCAAAGACTTTCCCCACTGATGTTGTTTCCGAGGGTCCCGTACTTTCACTGGCTCTAAAGGCTCTAGTGTCCATTCCACACCTTAAGAGGCCTGGAACCCCAACATGTGAGTACGGACTTCCATCCTATCGTAAGACTTGTATTGTTGCCGGTGCATTTCAAAAAGGACGCGCTCTGTGGGCGCACTGAACCTAAGCCCGAGTCTCCCGTGATCACGATTCGGGCGAGGCGCGTAGATTTCGGGCGAGTCGCGTAGTCTTCGGTGAAAGTCCCGTGTCGTGCCACTTTTGCCCGCGCTCTGATCCCGCCATTTGGTTCCAATTTGGAGCCGACGTGCCCGGTCGAGGCCGTGACCTGACTCCCCTCGAGAACTCGGCCGCTCAGGCGCCTTTTTTTTTGCGTGAATGCGCTTTTTCTCACGAAGAATTCCGATCTCCGAAACGCATCGTTTTTCGATGGACCCTCGGTCATCCGAGAGAAGTCCGGTTCGAGGCGAGAGCGTTGGGATGAAAAGTGGCCGGACACTGGTGAGCCAGCTCACTTGTGGAAAGACTGGAGTGGTTCTGCTTATGCGCTTAACGTTATTCCAATGAGAAGCCAGACGGTCCAGAAACTGCTCGAGATTGAATCAGCGGATTTATTTCCGGGTTTTACTCTGTTCTCTCTCTCTCTCTCTCTCTCTCTCTCTCTCTCTCTCTCTCTCTCTCTCTCTCGCTGCCCCCTCTGTTTCCCTCCCACACATGTATTGCACCACCACTGTGCCAAGATAAGTGCCATTCACTCTGCTACTTGATAAGCCAGCATGCCAACCCACATGCCCACTAGTCATACCATGTGTTTTTGTCCTCCACAAGTGGACAGGCTTCCTAAATGTGATTTGGATCCATTATGTAATGTGAGTGAGTTGCACAAACTGATTTTGTCCGCAGTCTCGCATCTTTGGCTGTTGAGATGTGCTAAGCCGTGAGATATCTTTTTCATTTGTTGCCCATATGTCCGAAGCTCAGCAAGTTATCACATGCTGAGCTGAACAGCTCGAAACTATTTCCTGAAAACTATTTGACAAATTATAATGGGCTCTTTGCATCCAATACAGATGCAAATGTGTGAGGGAGGAAGGAGACGGACTACTGCAGGATAAAACTGCAGCTGATAAATTGAAGTCACGGTATGGGCTTTCAAATGTCTTTTTCTAGCAGCCAAACAAAGTTGAGTTTTGAAAGTGGCTTGTTAATCTATTACTTCTGCTGCCCTCAGTGTATTTGCTATTCTTTTTTTTATTTTTTATGTTTTTGCTTGGTGGTAGAGCACACAGTTCAGGAAATGATGAGCCAGATAAGTTAGGTTTTTACCCCCCCCCCTGGAGGGGCATCAGGAAAGCCATCCGGCCTATTCCCCCATGTTCCATCTAAGTGTGTGTCCACCCCCACATTGTGGGCCTTAATCGTGACATGTAAAATTGGACCTCTCAGTGGTCAGAAGACAAATGCTCAGTAGCTTGAAAAATGGCTTTCCATCATGCCCACAGTGGATAAGGGACGTCTTTAATTTCACAAGGGTAGGGAAGATTCAGGCTCAAGGCTGGCTGCTCGGCTGACTAGTTTACATCACTACGGCAGCCTCTCTTCTCATATGTTGACAGGACAGACCATGACATCTTCAACAATATGCATCAATGATCAATATGAATCAATATGCATAGGTAGTTTTGAGTGATACAATATGTGTGTATGTTCGTATTAGACATCTCCCCAAAATACTCTGGGAAAGCTCATATACAGTTGGCTTGTCATGATCTTTTATCCATTTTTAACATTGGTACTTTTGATGACGAAAAAAGTTTCATTGTTTAAGTTTCCGTTCCTCTTTCTGTTTGCTTGGTTTCTGCATCAATCTAATCTTCTCTCTGCTCTGCTGTTCTCAGTCATATGTGATCTAATTGTGGGGACAGGAGAGGCTCCTTCAAGTTCACTATTGTATAATGGTCAGTATTTGCGAACGAAAAACCATAGATGAGCATTACTTCTTTGGTTAACAGGAAATCTTTTCAACCGGTACGTTTTCAAGTCCACATGCTAGTGGTTTAACAATAAACATAAATCTAGCATGCACGGTTGCCTTACATTGCCTAATGCTCCTGCTATATAGCACATGGTGGGGATTCTGGCATCCTTGGCCATTACTAATAATAGCATGTGTTGTCAATGGTATACCCTAGACTGTCTGTCTGTCCTGCTTTAACAACAGGAGGTGACCTGATGGCAGTTGCTGCTCTCTGAGGCAGGGATGAAAGAGGGCCAGGGAGAGGTTCTAGGCAGCTTCACAAGTGTTTCAGATATTTATGCCTCCTTGGTCTATTTCGTCTGCCTGCAGAACAACTGGTTTTAACAGCTGACAGGGGCTGCTGGGTATGGGGGTCGCCCTAACCTGCTTTCTGATATGTTACGGGAATGACTGCTGCGCTGGGCTGATTACCATACTGTCTATCTCTTGCATCATTGATGAAATCACTTTGAAATTTACCCCGAAAGTAAATGTTGAGTTAGTTTTAATGTTCTGAAAATTGGTCATTTGAGGAATCAAGAGATGAGTAATCTGAGGGAAGGAAGTTTTGGTGATATAATACAAGTGATATGATACATTTAGGGGTGGCATAGCTCAAGAAGTAAGGCAGTCCTCTAGTAATCGGAAGATTGATGGTTTGATCTTCAGCCCCTGCAGAAAGCATGTTGAAGTTTCCTTGAGCTAGACACGGAACACCCTAACTGTTCAAGCCCTACGATGGAATGGTGACCTGTTCATGGTGATTCCCCGTCTATCGCCCAATGAGCACTGGAATAGGCTGTAGCATGACTCCAAGACCTAACTTTGGATAAGTGGTTGATTATGGATGGATGGATGGATGCATCCACAGCAGGCTGCCTTCATTATAGGACATTAATGCTTTTTCAAAACACCATCAATGTGCATTTGCAGTTAAACCTCAGGAGGCTGAAGAGATCTCCTCTTGGAAGCGGTGACACCTGAGGATATCTGAGTGTGTAACACATCCATAGAAGTTTGAATGTTTGACGTGATTTTCAAAGGCATCGTTGACATTCCCATCGAAAAGGAATTCTGAAATGGGAGTAGATGTAGTTAGAATGGCTGTCTGTCGCCGTGGAGTGCCATCTGACCTCTTTGAAGTTGTCAAAGGCGGAGAGGATGATGTCGTGTCCTCCTCTCACCAGACACACAGCCGCGAGCAGCTCTAGCACCAGTGCCTTTGTTCTGTGTGGGGAAAAATGTTGTTTTTTTTCGTTGTTGTTTTTTTTGCCCATCATAGAAAATGGAGACTTGCTGTGGTATTTACAGCTTTTTTGCTATAATGGGTACCTTTGCACATACCTTATATCAAGTCTTACAAAACACAATTCGTGTGCTCATACATACTCATGAGAGAATTAAGAGAACAATTTTTGATGAGCATGTACTGCAATAAATACACACCACACCCATATGACCCCCCCCACACACACACACACAGGTACATGTACCATTTCATACAACACAAGTCTTACCTTGGATTTCTGTTGTTGAGGCTCAGTGTGATCTCATTGACACAGCAGGGGTGGATCATTACTAGATTGAAGCCAGTCTGAAAAGACAACACACAGATGTACACACACCCTCACACGCACACGCAACCAGAGAGAGAAGAGGAAGAAGAGGATTTGTTAATTTGTCATTGCACATGCGTACAATGACATGTGTTCTTTGCATTTAACCCATCCTATTGAATAGGAGCATTGAGCAGCTGCACCACCAGGGGACCAACTTTTTTACCTATTGCCTTGCTCTGGGGCACAGGCAGGAATATTAAGCCTAACATGCATGTCTTTATGATGGTGGGAGGAAACCGGAGCACCCGGTTTAATCCACACAGGCATTTCAAGAACATGCAAACTTCATACAGAAAGGACCTGGGATGGCCTTCGGATATGAACCCAGGACCTTCTTGCTATGAGGCAATTGATAATTGTGCTGAAGCACGAGTGAGTAGGTCTTCAGTGTCTTGCTAAAGGACAATTCATGCTTTCTAATGGAGCTTGGGATCAAACCACTAATCTTCCAATTACTAGATGACCGGCTTTACTTCCTGAGCTGTGACACCTAGCATACCCATAGCTGTCAGTCACTTTTCATCTTGGTACTGATTGTCAACTGACAGTGGCACTGCTGCCTTTGAAAGTGTATTTAAAGTGAGGTACAGAACGGAGATGACAGCTGAGCATCACAGTCACCAGGCTTAATGCATTCCCACTCAGAGCAGCTTCCCATCTTTTCCTTTCTGCCAGACAGAAATTGTATGGATACATCACTATTAACATAATGACATATACAGAAGCAAGCACGATGAATTTACTGAGTATTTATATATATGGTAATACTGGTACAGCAACGTTTTTTTGACCCCATACCTGATAGTTCATGATGGCACGTAAGCACATGATGCAGAGGTGAACATCGTCGCTTTGGCCGATGAACCGGGAGTTCCTTGGGACTTTCCTGTTTTTCATAGTTATATCAAGAGAGTTAAATGTTTCCATGCCCACCAAGTAACCACTTGAAGTTTACTATATGCTGCATGTGACAGCATCATTTTCATGATGTATCTCTGAAGCACAGTCGTAGTTCACATGGAGATGGTTGTAAAATGTTTGAGTAATACAACATATAAGGTAATATAAATTATGAATCTCCAAACTGCCATACAAGAAAACTACATATAGCTTGAGAAGTGGCAAGAAGTCACAGGAGAAAAGATCTAGTGAAAAATGTTCAAGAATGTGACAAAATAAATGTTTGCCTAAATCTCTCTTTAGATTAATCTGGTCTACCAGTATAGATCAGATTAATTTATACTGGTACAGGTCATAGACTCATGCATGGTGGCAGAGGGCATTGAATTGGCTATTAATCCACACTGTTAATGAAGGTCAAAGTGGCTCATTCCATTCCTCAAGCCGTGAGATCGAATGTCACTTGGTTCAGTCCACTCCCACATTTGACATGTTCATTTTTGCGAAGCTCGTGTTCACTTGAACACACATGGCCAACTTTGATCACATGACTGAACAAGAGGGCCGAACACATGTGCTCATAGATGTATTTAGTATGACAGGAGTTATGCAGCGTCAAAGAGACTTGAGTTCTGGGAAAATGTTTCCGTGTATTTGGGTCTTGGTGTATGTCGTGCAGCAACATGATTACGTGTTCTATATTAGTATGACAGCTGAGAGAATGATGATGTGATAGAATGTAGAATGGGAAGTTCTGGAGAGGATTGACAAAGTACAGAGATTAATGATTTCTATGAGAATCGGACAGGGGAAAGAATCTGTTAAACATGTATAGAAAATGTCAGGGAATTAACATATAATTATGTCGTTTGCAGATGAACTCTGTGCATGCATGTGTGTGCATATGTGCATGAGAAAGAATGCTCCTAAGGGTGTTTTAAAAGTTTCAAATTTATAGAAAGTCTATTGATAAATATGAATCCCAAGATAAATGGTGGTCATAAAAACGCACGGTATGCTCTTAAAAACTTTAATTGACTTATATTCTGGGGTATTTCTCATTTATTGTCTTTGTTAATATACTATTTCTTCATATATAGTTTTATTTGCTGAGAGAGCCAGGGGAAATGCTTTTCATTGCATTAAAAGGTCCACAGTACTTTTTATATCTTCATAGTCAACTGTTTATCTGAAGTTGGGTCAAGGATCTGGTGGGGCATGTCCCAGCTCTTATTGGGGAAGCTGGAGAAACACCCTGGACAAATCAGCATTCTATCTCAGGACACTTTTTATAAGTACATGATGGTAAAGTGAACTTGACAGCTGGGACATAATGACTATATAGCACCAAGACCATCACTATCTCCAGTTTCATTCTCATCCTCTAGCATTATCTAATGGTACCCTTACCTGGCTGTTAAAGCTTTGCTGCCCTTTGAGGGGCCGTGGGTAGGTGAATTGCTGGCACTCCTGATGAGATCCTCTGCTGTCTTCTCTACAGGTTTACCTTTCTCTGTTGGCAGTGTGCCGCTGTCCAAACTATCAGTGTCACACCTACACAGCAGGGGTGACCAAGAGTCAGCACTTTATCTCCAAAACACAGTTCTTGACCTCTGAAATAAGTATTCATTTCAGTAAGCTCACTTGGTGCACAGACCATGTCGCCTGGCATAGTGTCAGGTAGAGGAGGAAATTGACTGTATAGTAAGCTGGTACCTACACGACAGCACACTGAGCGAAGGACAAGTAATCCACAAGAACATCCAAACCTTGGTTCTCCTCACTGAGGAACTCCTGAGCCCAGCTGGTGAAAGGAGGATGCAGAGACAAATTCCTCACAATTAAATGACACACTCATAAACAGAAGAAGATGAAGCTTTATTTTTTTGTCATTGAACATACATATAACAAAATTTGAATTTATCTTCTACATTTAACCCATCCCATTGTATAGGAGCAGTAAGCAGCTGCAGCACCCTGGGACTAATTCCAATTATTTTCCCTATTGCCTTGCTCAGGGGCACAGGCAGGAGTATTAACCCTATCATGCATGTCTTTTTGATGGTGGGAGGACACCAGCACACCTGGAGGAAACCCACACATACATGGGGAGAACATGCAAACTATAAATAGAGAGGACCTAGGGTAGGATTTGAATCCAGTACCTTCTTGCTGCGAGGTGACAGTGCTAACCAATGGGGCACTGTGCCACAATTACCTATTCACACGTCATCAACATTTTCCAAAATATATAAAAGAAACTGTCTTGATAGTTGACTAGATGGCATCTGGATTAAAAAACCCAACAAAAACAGCATCCACTGCATAGAATGAGCTGCATACATTCAGGCTCCACAAATAGCCTCCCACTGACAGTGTATGTTTGCAGCACATCACTTTTTTTTCAATAATACCAGCCATTTAAGGCCATCTTGTGACCCACACATCTTCGTAATGCTGTTCATTAAAAACTGCATTAGCGTCGTGAATCTTATTCTGTCCAACTTAGTTTATTGTAGCCAATCACTGCCCTATGCAGTGCTGGTGAGCTTCATATTTTATCATAATCATAATATACTATGATATTATATATTCACCCAGTGGAGTCTGTATATCTCATTTAAGATGGTTTTTGGTTTTGTTTTTTTATCTGAAATGGATGTTGGTTGTGACGGAGCGTCTCACCCAATATGGTTAGTCCTCAGGGAGATCTCCAGCTCTCTCAGGACCTGAGTGGATTCCTGCACACGTCTCTTAAACTGGAAGAAAATGAGCAAAGCCATTGTCATTGAAGTCTCACAGCTGGTCAGTTGCACATTTATCAGCTGATATTGTAACAAGAATCACATTTTTGTTTAAGTCATACTTAATGGAATAAGTGTGCTAGTTATGGAAATATTGTTGTCTTGGTTTGAGTCTGCACCTTTCTGCTGACTCCTCCATGGTCAAGGAAACTTTTCAGTTTGTCCAAGTAAGCAGATGGAGGATTCTTCACTTGAAACCGGTCCTGCAAATAAACAAGCACACACACACACAGAAATCTCGAATTATATTTGACTACATGGGTGCAGAGATGGATAAGGGGAAGAGGGCATATCTCCATTGGGGTTTCACACAGGAACTATGATTATACAGCCTCTCCTATGAAAATTAGATAGATCCTAGCAACCTTACGAACAGTCAACTTTACAGCATGCGGCAGTTCCACCCCCATATCTTTGAAGTATACCCGGCAGTGGCAGTTAATTAATGGATCAGACAATTCCCTGTGCATTTTAATTCTCATCAGCAGACCTGGTGCACTGCATAATTATAGTCTATTAATCTGTGCCGACCAAACTGATCGAGAAATAAAGTGCCGGTGAGAGACATCAGTTACAACTTACATCAATCAATACCTTCTCTCCAAGCTATCATATCAAACATGCATATTAACTTTAGAGATGCATTTAAATCATCCTACTGTATAGGAGCAGTGAGAAGCCAGAGTACCCTGGAGCAGATTGGGGTTCATTGTGTTGCTCAAGGGATCTTCAACACGCTTTCTACAGGGGTCAGGATCAAACCACCAATCCACAAATATCTAGACAACTGGTATGCCACTCCCCCAACCATAGGACTGTACAGCTGAGGAAACATTTAGTAAAACTGGGCTATTTCCCTTTAAAACTTCAAATATCACTAAGGTACTCTGCATGTTAGCCAGTGGTCAACTCTGGATTAAATCTGTGCTAAGGCAGTTCAAACAATATCTGCCCTTATTTTTTAGATTCAGGGTCCAGTATTAAACTTCTCATGAATTTGAAAGACCCTCATACTGTGTGGTCATTCACTGTGCACATAAGAGCTGTTAGAGAGGAGTCCTCTGTCACTCTTTCACCAAGAGGGGAGGATGGCAAACTGTTGCCACGGCAGCATGCAATATTGACGAGCTCTCCCTAATGTGCATGTGTGTGCAGTGTGACATTAAACTGTGTTAGTGTGTCAGCCAGGTGACCCGCTGACGGTACACATGGACACAGCCACTTGACCCACAAAACAGGTTGCACTCTGAGCATCACACTGACCACAGTGTCCATTGTGTAATGTGGCTTCCTTTCACAAAGCCAGTGTACCAGATTTAGAGATATTTTGCAAGGCGGGCCCACACTGAAGCACTTATGTAACATAACGGTTGCACGCAGAGCGAACAGGTTAGCATGTCATGCCTCCCATCAGATTCATTTCACTTATGTGATGACAGAAACACAGGATGAGATATTTTTGGATACATGGGCAGTGTTGGTTGAAAAAGTTATGGCTAAAAATATCAGACTCACCTGGTCACAGACTAGATCCCACTTCTTGTCATTGTCATACTGACTCAGGATCTTCACCTTGTCCGGGGGAAGATTCATAGTGTTCTGGACAGAGAAAGATCATTTAAAAAATATATAGTTTTTCTTCACTGTTTTGACTCATTGTTCACATTAACTGTGTCAACACTTTGCATTTTTGTTTGAGTGTCATTTTGCCATAATAATCAACATAGTATGACTGTATAACAATTCCAGACAAAAGAAGGCTGAATCAGATTTAATTTTTGATGAGCTTTTAAAGTGAGATGAGGTGAAAGATGCACTTTAACCCTTTTATATCACATTCCTGGCCAAATTGTGCACCTATCTAACAATATGTGCAAAAATATATATTTCTTTGTATTTTAATCAAATTCCAACCATTATTTCTTGAAGCAAAACAAAATATGGAATATCCTTACATGGGCTTGAACCATCTCATTTCAACCAATAGCATGACCTCCGCCCATCAATCAATCTTCAACTTTAAGCAGGACAGAATAAGATTAATTAGCTAGCTTGCTACCAACAGACCCATTTTTCAACTTTCAAATCAAATTCTTCCCAACATTTTGCTCCACCTTTATTTCCTGTTTCGCCAAGAAATATGTCATGATACAGAAATCCGATACTCTCAAAATACAAAAGCGCTCTACTTACAGCAAATAAACATGTAATATCGAGTCAATGTCATGGATTTGTTTGTTAAATGGGGATAGGTAAAAGCATCAAAATGAACTGAAAGCATTGGCTGTTTCTCTCTTTCATAGATATAAGTTGAATGATGTTTGCCAACTCTGATCAAAACAACAGGAGAAGTGGTGTAGACACTCCTCTATGAGCACTAACCTCAAATTGTACCTTTAACAGGTAACAACTGCTGATAATACACTATAGGCTCAACCATTAAATTTAATTTGCAGGTTCTGCTTTTGCTATTGTATTGTTTTGTCACTAGGCATCGACTGACACCCCAGACAGTGCAGGGAAATACAATGAGTTGCCCCCTATGCCCCTGGCCTCTTTGTTAATATGGACCTCTCCTAAATAATCTATGGCTCCTCTGCTGACGTCTTCGTCTCTTCATTCTGTGCTGACGGTGATGACTCACAGGTCAGTGTCAGGGCTTTCTGGTACATGGCATTTATTGCCGTTCTCATTGATACAATACACTACTGTAGTACCTCTGACTGTTGCCACAACATGTTTGTTGTCAGTTTTCTTCCATGGCAACAGTCATTCAACTAATCCGTTTTTCACAGTATAAAACTCTTGTTTTGAACCCCTGCACAGAATAATAGTTTACTGATTGGCGTCCCTTTAGGTTGTATGGGATTTAAGCCTTTAGCTGCTTCAGCACGAGTTATAGTTTTCTTTCAAAGCAGATGAATCCTATGCTGGCAAAAATATAATCTCATTTCAAAATACAAAAAAACCCCAATAAATTCATTGACTACTTTCAACAGGTTTTCAAACTTGATGATGAATAGCAGGCTCTAAACAAAAAGTGCAACTTAAGAATAGCAGTCAGACCGATGAACAGTCACATGCGGGTGAATTTTGAGTTAGCTAGGCTAAACTTAATCCGTAAAGCACCACTGTATCAACACTAAGCCTTAACACTGAAACCATTCAAACAAGGTGAGGCATGGTCTAATGATGCTATTCTGCAGACTACAATGCTGTTATTCTATATGCAGGTTTGGCTGTTGAGTTTTTGTTGAGGTTTTTTGTGTGCATATTTTCACATTGGGTTACGTCTATTGTAAACTTGTCACACACACAGCTGCACACCATTGTTTGCCTTCAGCACAGGACAGTTAAAAACTGATTCAACTGTTTTGCATGTTTGGATTCAAGCACACCCATGTGTTTCTAAGTCTCAGTTGCTGGTTGCGTTATGCCACTTACTTTAAAAAACATGTGACTTTTGCCTCGAGATGGATACATACAAGTAAAACACGGAGTGGAGGGATTGATTTCAGAGATTTAAAACCGCCTCTACTGTAAAGTTACAGTATCTACCTGCTTCAACTGATGTATTTATATTGCAGTAACGCTGATGGCTCTTGTCCTGATCATTATTGTCAGGGTATTTTCAAGATGATCTTAATAGCTATCATGCAAATCTAAACATATAATAGATGGCAAAGTCTCTCAGGTTTGTGAATGACTCATGGTAGCCTACCCAAAGTCTCCAAAATGTTTTGCTTAAAAGCCCCTCACTTTGAGCCTTCAATGATGGTAAATATTTCTCAGATATTTCTGCTTTACTAGAATGTGTAAAGTGAATGGTAAAACTAAAAGTGACACATGATGAATGAGATGATGGTAGAAGTTGTGAGCTTCACTGGATCTGCTGCAATTACTTTGTGCGTAGCCACCTCACCCAACCCGAGCCCACACCCTGTCTGCCAATAAATGAAACCCTGGAGTTTTAACTAAAGGGTGTCTTCATTTTATTATCATGCCAAATAAGAGTTATGTGTCAAAGCTCTATGCATATACACACTCTCATAGATCCAAACACACACCTCCCACAGTTCACATCAAAGTTAATGCATTCATGACAGCCTATGTAATAATCATAAGGCCACCGTAACCAATACACCCACCGTCTTGCACACATGCATTCACACATACAGATACACATGCAGTAGCTGTACTAATTATAACCCATACACCTCCTCCCTGCCTCATGAAAACGAGCTAGTTGATAGAGGAGTCCCTCTCAAGGCTAATACTCAAGGCCATCTCCCCTCCCTTGCTTTTATTCCTCCCCTTTCTCCTCATCCACCTCTATACCTCCTGCTCTCATCTTAAGTTACTGTAGCTAGATACAAATGTTCTGGCGTTGGCAATGCAAATGCACAAGGTCATCGGCAGCTACCGATCATAGTGAAAACTTTTCTTGGGGTGGCTACTTTGTTGTGATTTGCTACTTGCTTCAACTCAGGGCCTCAAAGAAGCTCAGGGATAAGCCCCAGTTGCACAACTTAAGCCAGTTTGTGAATTTGAGGCTTTTTTACATGATCTGTGGGTCACCTATGAGTTGGTTTACAATATTTTGAACCTCACAAGGGAAAGCACCTAATAGACAAGTCTCTGTGGATGTGTGATACGCTGTTAAGGCTTTATCATACTAGTCAAGCCAGTTATTTTATTCACCCCTAGAGTGGAACTGAATCAGCAAAGTAGCACTCATTGACACCATTTAAAAGGCCAATAATATATTTTGAATGCATTGCCAGAGGGGCTAACATTCCTTCAGATCTTTGTGACGCAGGTCCCTACATATGTTTTGAATTCCTTCTTTTTAATGTTCAGGAGCAGCTCTAACATTAACTGTGCCATGCTGGAAAACAGGGTCAGAGCAAATAGCAGGACAGCATAGCAAATCAATGGTGCTGTTCAGCTGGTCTTGAATCAGATGAATCAGGCTTGATAAATGGTGCTGACGGATCAATGAGCTTCGGCCAGAGTTAGCGAGTTGAGCGTCAGAAACGGAAAGCAATCCTTGGTTTGGTCTGTGGTTTTCTTGTAATACTGTGGGTGCTTTAATGGAGGATTCTGCATTATATCTTGTTTAAGGATGAGTACTTCCACTCTGTACTTTATACTTTACTTATCACTGGGGGTGAAAGAAGTCATTTTTCAGAGATGTGAGTTGGCCTTGATTGGGTTTTGATTAGCATTATGTGCCATCCACTGATGTCCCTACAAGGGATCATGGGAATTGGGCTCTAATCCTTGATCAAATTGTATCGATTTTACCTCCACTTCTGTTAGACATGCATGCAAGCGTGCCTGATACATTTATACACACATATGCACACACACACTCAAACAAATCACACACAACACAAAACACATAAAGGCAAGCAATCATTAACCTACATACAAATAAATTCAATCACAGTTCATGCACAACACAAGTATGTTGTAACAGAGGGAGAGGTGGCCATATTTGCTCTATGACAATAACATATTTTATGTTAAATGATTAATAGACTTGTTTTTATACAGCACTTTCCTAGTCTAGTGACTACTCAAGGCATTTTAGATCCTATGCCTCACCTTTACTGAGCATGACGCGATTAAGGCCGGATTACCTTTACTGAGGCCCCGTTGTGGGATCAAACCCACTATGCCTGACTTGGAGGCATGGGCTCTAATGCTGAGCCACTGCAACCCCCAGTAGTACCTCTCTTCAGTGGCACGGAGCTAATATGGAGAGTAGTTTCTCAAAGAGTTGCGTTTGGCCCTCGTCATTACGTAGTTTGAGATTCATAGATTTAGATTGTAATGAGAATGAAAAAAAGGCTACATACACTAAGGTATCATGAAACAGGATGCACATGGAGTTACTTCTTAAGAAATACAATGCACACAAAGACAGTGTAACCTTACCATCTCTGCTATATCTGATTACCACCTGTGCAGTATCTTTGACTACTGATCTTATATGCACCCATCATTGCTTTTTATACTTTATTGATTTCTACTCTTAACTTTACCTATTTTATGCCTTGTTCTGTTATGCTTATTGATGTACATATATATATATATGTGTGTGTGTGTGTGTGTGTGTGTGTGTGTGTGTGTGCGTCTGTGTCCGTGTGTTTATACACACAAACAAAAACCTTTTTATATGTCTTTTTGTTACTTTAGTTTATCTTTATCTTATGTTTCTGTAATGGAGTCTCCCAGCCAAAGAATTTCACACGGTTGTACTTGCACAACCAGAGTGAAGATAAACAGCTTGAATATTGTGCCATTGAACACATTTCAAGGTTATGGTGATACAACCTAACAGGACAAGAATGAAATGTGATATTGTTGCAGTTTGATATTGTCTGTATATTGATTTGCATACACATCAAACTCAAACACATATTTATGTGTGTAGCTGAACAGTGGCTTAACCAATTGTTCCCTGAAACTGTTGAGACAACCTTGCATGCAAGCCACTTTGTGTCTATATAGAACTCCTAAGACCATGTGACCTATGCAGTCTATCTCTTAATGTCTTCATCCCTAACCCTGAACTTTGTTTCCTGCGCCCTGTTGGTTCGTATGGTAGTATGTCTGCATCTCAACTTGGCACAGCGGAGAGTTGCTAGCATGCACACTCAGCATATGACCAAGTAGGAGCTGGAGGGCATCTGGGTGGGGAGGGATTTGAGGGAGCATAGTTGATAATCTATGTTTGGTGCGGTGCAGTGATTTAGCAAAATAGAAAGTTCTGTCACTTATAATGCATAACAGTATAGGGCTGGGAGAATACGTGTATGATGCAATAACATCAACACGTCTACATTCCCAATACTCTAACAATGAACATACACATAGTTAACAAGCACTTTGGAGGTTCACACAAACGGATAAAGGCACACAAACACACAAGAAGCAGTCGAACCAAATTACTAGCAATTGAGCACTGCCAAGTTCGTGCAGTGGTGATCCCCTGACTGGTGTGATTCGTAAATTTGCTCAACTTTCCGGGATTTATCAAGATGTCTGCATAAAACCACAAATATGCTCTCTCTCTCTCTCTCTTGGACATGTGATTCCTCTCCCACAGAGATTTAATATGTATGGATTTGCACTGTTGGCACAATCCTAGGCAGCCATCATAACGCAATAACGTAACAAAATGTTTTGAAAAAAGCACTTGGTTTAAACTGTAGCTCATGGGAAATAACAGGATAAGAAACCATTACTGTACCAATATACTTCACAAATGTTTCACAAACTAATGTTTTACCACATACAAAATGAGACAAGAAGTGTGACAGAAAAGGATGTAGCAGTGCATTACATAAACCGGTAATTGTGCAAATTGCATTTACAAAAAAGTTGTTTATTAAAACTGCAAGATCCCCTAAAACCACTGAAACATCTGAAAACATAATGCAAGACCTACATCCTGACTCAAATGCATTTGGACTGATGAACCCAGGGTTCTACCCAGGTGGTAGGTTCTTTCTCAAAGGTGACTGCTCTATCCAAATAGATGCAAATAAGCACTCAAACGTTTTTAGCAAAACTTGAGGCAGACTGAGGACCTTGAACCCGTATGCCTCACTTTGCATGTCAACACTGAAAGGCTTCATTTGGCTCAAGTCATGTGGAATAAACACCTCCCCCTTTGCTAAAGATTACTTATTATTTCACATAATCATATAACAATATATACCCCGCGACCCGATGTCGGGTAAGCGGTTGACAATGGATGGATGGATGTAACGTATATTATATAATTAGGTGGCCATAATTAACCTTCATTTAAATTACATTTGACTTACATCAGAAAACTTGGTGAAAATTCTAGTTTGACCTAGCTCATCTGCAAATAAATGTGAATGTCTGTGTAAATGCACGATAACAAACAGTTTCTATGATGTGTTTCCCTGAGAGAATGGTATGTATTATGGTTTAAAGATATCAATATATCTTCTTCTTTCTTGTTCCCTGTTTCCCAGGGGTCACTACTGAGGATCTTGTCAATCCAAAGGATCTGCCCAAATTTTATGTCAGAGGACCTTCTTGACAAAACCACTAACGCTATGGATGGGGGTGCAGGTAAAACACTGGATGCCATTTCAGTATTAATGGACTTGAGCCTTAAAGATTTCAATATATAATAAAGGTTAAGAAACATATGATTTTCTATATGGGAAAAACCTCAGATGTGAAACTGAGGGTCTCTTGGGTCTAAAGATACTCCTTGTAATACAAATGTTGAATACAACTGCTGTATACAGGTTACTATTACAGTTATTGTGGTGGTGGTAATATAGTGTGTATGGATGTTAGCTAAATGTATACTGTATACATCTGGTGCATAAGATAAGATAGTGTAATGTAGAGGAGTTTATAGCACTGTGCATGATGGGTTGTGTAGTTGCGATATGGTATAAAATGGATTACATTTGTACAGTGTTTTTAGCGGGGCTGTGTTAGCTCAGTGGTAGAGTGTAGGCTTTCGCTAGGGAATGACGAACCAGGCGTTGTGAGTTCAAAACCACCATAGGGCATCATAAAGGGAATCTAACCTTAATCCCCCATGTTCCAATGGAGTCCATGTCTATACTTACAACAAAGGGACTAATTGTTACACGAAAAATGCTCCTCCCACATTTATATAGCACTTAATCTAGACACCCAAAGGGGTTCACATTGAAGGGGAAACTCACCATAACCACCAACAATGCATAGCACCCACCTGGGTGATGCACAACAGCCATTTTGCACTAGAATTCTAACCACACATCAGTTTGAGATGGAGTCATTGAGCCAATTACACTGGCGGATGATTAGATGGCCTGATGAAGAGAGCCAGGTTGGGAATTGTGTCAGGACAGTAGGCGCTACCCCCTGCGATAAATGCCATGGGGCCTCCAATGTCCTGTTTTTATTTCATTATTTTATTTATTTATTTTGTGTGTGAGTTATATCTGCAAGTGCTAGAAGCTGCTGTGTACTGAAGTCAACTGCCTCATGTGCATAGGCACACTTGGCCAATAAGGCAGAATGTGATTCTTCTTCTTGCTGGTAAATACAACCTGCATCTCTTTCCTTTGAATCACAGGTAAACAAACCGTGGCGCCACAACAGTATGAGGGGTCAGACATCTATCTACATGCGTGTAACACACCTACTGTAAAAATGTAAGTGATAAGGCTGTGAAGAGACAAAAGGAAGAGGAATGTGGTTTATTCTATCTATGGCAAGTTGTGAGACCACATATCAAACATAGCTGTGTTGTTAGACTCAGATATGATGCTGCATGGTTTGTTTGAGGTTTCTTTTTTGTGGTCAACACACATACATGAAAATGACAATCACCATCCAAAGCTATGTTGTTGTGAGTAGAGGATGACTGTAGCCCAGTGAAGGAGAGAACGAGAAAATCATGTTAAAGTTGAGGAATGTTTGTCACTGACAGAACTTTTCACAAATTCTGTCATCGTGGTTTTGTCACTGAGTGGAAAAGTCAGGCAATGAGTGCTGAACTTTTACGTATTGAGAATAATAAAATATCTAGGAAATCACAGGTGCATGGCAGCCAATTGGCCTTAATCTGCACTGTGCCATCTCTCTTCAATAAATCGATGCGATTCCTATGGAGTTATAGCTATTTATCTATTTGTATGGATCTATATTTTGACATGGTGATCATGTTTTTATACTGCATGTTATCCTGCTGTGTTACATTTTAATCATTTATTTCCAGATAGAAGCCCCCATCTCTCACCTGGATCCAAATCTCTCCACCCTGATGGATAACTCCCTGTATAAGTGATGCAAATGTCAAATCATGTAACCTGATCAACCCCAGTATGAGTAAAATGTTGTGGTGGGTAAATTGAATTAAGCACTCAAATTGAATTAAGCACGGGACAGCCACATACTGTGTGGACACTTTTCGTCATCAGCTGCTTCGCTCACCATGCTCCAACTCTCCCTATACTTGCCACTCACAGATACAACAGAGAAGTGTGGATCAATCAAACTAATTTTCATTTATTGTGTTTTTGTTGCCATATGGCCCGAAGGTATACTGCCTGATTCTGATTCGTAATGAAAATGTATAGTTAGGTGGTGGCTTTTATTGCTTTCGCAAACAGAGCTGACTTCCATGTTTCATTCAAACCATAGAAAGAGCCTAATGCTGCAGTAAGCCTTGGTATAAAGGACCCCTTATTTATCTTTCCACAGTCACATTGTGTACCTGGCTTTGTGATAAGCTTGTCCTGAGGATGTGCACATTTCCAACATAGTCCACATTCTTTGTTTCTCTGTCTTGTTTGGCTGCACTGTGTGTGTGTGTGTGTGTGTGTGTGTGTTTGTGTATATGTGCATGTATGTGTTTGTGAAAGATGCCCAACCTACCAGGACTGCATTGAAGCGCTCTTCCAGCTCCTCTTCAGGTGGCAAAGGGAGCTTGGGTCCTGCAGACGCTTTCTGGGTGCCAGTGGAACCCGGTGAGGCCGACGCCTTTGCCTCCTTCCCCAGGGGTGCTTCCAGGCTGCCCGCTGCATTTCCCATGGTTGTCACTCTGGTAGATCCAAGTGTTCTTCACAGTCACAACAAAACAGCAACCCTACACTCTGAACCAAGACTCTGTTATAAACAGTGCTGAAATCCTTATTGCTGCTAAACTTTTCTGAAAGATGAATCTAGTCATGCAAACTAGAAATCCAGGCGCTGTATGGTGCTGACCTGTGACCTTTAGCAATTCCCATGACTTGAGGCTGCTGCTGTCGCAGACCTCAGTAGCATCATCTCAAGAAACCTAACACTTCTTCATTGACTCAAAAAAGCATAGAGCAGTAGTGCTGAAATTCATCTCAGTACCCAGATCAGGGGGCAACATCCTTTTCTTTTTCCTTTTTTTTGATCCTGATGCAGTATGAAACTACTGAGAGGAAGAGAAGGAAGACAAAGCCCTAAGAGGCTGAGTATATTGGGAGTAGTGGCAGAGTCAAATGAAGATGAACAGAAGATAGATAATCATAGCACTCCTGTGTCCCATCTGCACAGCTGATGAAAACAAAATCTCTCACTTTTGTCTAGTCCAACAACTCCAGTGACGATTTGTAAAGAGACATCGGAAGGCTTGGAAGTAATCCCTGAAGGTCCTCCATCCACAGATATGTATATTGGATGCTGGGGGTTGAGAGGCTTTTGGTTTCCATGTCCAAAGGAAGAGAGAAGGGAGGCAAAGATCCAGAGACCTGCTACTCGGTCAATCCAACACATGGACAGAGAGGGAGAGGAGGTAACAGCAGAATTGGTTCTCATAGGGAAAGAGAGAGAGGGAGAGAGAATTCACTACCTGGGTCCTAATGCCTCCCCGTATAAACACAGTTGACTACAGTGTGTTTGTTGCTACACGGAGGAGGGAAGGAGGGAGGGAGGATGTGTGTATGTGTTTATAAAGGAGGGGATTACTCATCATCTGTGAAGAACATTTGCAAGCCTCACATGAGATAGATGCCTGCTTCTTACAATGAAACATCTCTATACCACTGTGCCACATTTTCAGTCCCTTATCCCAACAACAAAATGCTTTAGATTCTGTGGGAGGGTAATTGTGGTAGAACTTGCCCCTGTGTAGCAGAGGTCGTTGCACCAAGCAACTTGCAGAACCAGATCCCACGTGATCAAAGCCTCATTCATACGGGCTTGTTGCATCATAAAAAATCCCCCATAATAACCCATGCCTCATTAACCAATGAAATGAGCAGAGGGGAAAATGTACAATGGCCACAAAACAGGATCATGGACCTAATCAGAATCATAAGTTATGTTTCAGACATAGATGACTTAACTACTTGGTTAGCGTCGACCAAAGGTTAGTGATGGCGGGTGTTGCAGGATGTGTAGCATTACTGGAAGATAAGTTACCTTGAAGCAGTTTCTAAATAAGTAATGAGTGATACACTGATACTCTTAAGGCCCAGGCACACGGCTTCAGCAGGCAGGGGTGACCTTAACCACATGTAGCAGTCGTTGGAAAACACGGGATAGGAAATCTTCTGTTTGCTCAAGGTTCTGCACCTATATCTCTATTGTACTATGTGGGTAGAAGTTGCAAACTCAAACATCTTCGCTTTTAAACAGTAGTGGTGTGTCCCCCCCCATTGCATGTGTTCGTGCTGTTTCCCTACAGCAATATGATGTCGCCTCTTTTGATGCAACACATTTAGGAAGGATAGCCTCCTGATGGGTTTCTCACTGTGGTTTCAGGTCATACAGGTTTTTGTAGTGTTGCGTATGTGAGCCTACCAGAAGACCTGCAACATGAAGCAGCCTACTTCTGTTGGCCATCAGGAAAGCCCCTGTTCAAAAGCTGCTCTGATGCATGGAGGTATATAGTTTTGAAGGTACAAACCATGTTTTCTTTCAAAAACAGAATCCTAAGTGAATTTCCTAAATATTAGCATTAATTTTTTAGCTTTGTTTGTTTCATTTATTTTCCTTTTGTATTGATTATTGCTTGAAGCAATGAAATGGTTAAGAGCCATGACAGACAGTGCTGTTTCTAGTGACTGGTTCTGGGTGACATCTAGTGATGGAAAGATCACAGTGCAAAAGGAGAATTTTACACACACAAAAAAATCAGTCACTTACTGGTGTTATAAATAAATAACTGGCAATTCAATTTGATCATCAAAGTTTTGGGTGGTGTGTAAATCATTGAGGACTTCCAAAATGACTGTTTAAAAGAGCCATGATGCAAATATGCACATGTAATAATATCTCAACCTGTTGAGTTTCAGCCATTTTTTTTAACCAAATCCTACAAATTATTCCATGCATTTCAAGCCTTAAGGAAACATTAAGCAGGACTGGGGAATACGATTGCTGTTTATTTCTAATGAGGGTTTAAACACTGTACCATTCCAGTTCCACGAGGGGGCGCTCTAGCAGAGAGCAATTTCACCATATGAGTCTTCTCAAAAGTGTGCTATACTCAACTTAAAACTCCAGTCTCACATTTACTCATGTAGTCCTCATTTTGTCCATGGAACACTGGCTTTAATCCCCCACGCTCCATCTAAGTGTGTTTCTACCCTCGCAACTTGGGGGCTAATAACGACATGTAAAAACAGACCTCTAGTAATGTGAGAGAGGAGTTTATATCTATTTAAACAGGGACTATATGCAATGTTTACCACGAACACAATTTGAAAAAAATCTGATTTAATTTCTTATGATACATACAATGATTGCACTTTGTATATTGATCATATTGATGTTTATCAATATTTAACAAAATAAGATTTTAAAAATTGGCTACTTTGACTCTACTGAGACTGAACATTGTTTGGATCTCACCTGAACTTTTTCAATATTCCTGTGATACATTCATAATCTGTTAACTCGGATGGGCTGGACAGCTGAAGCCTAAATCCAGCACGATGCATAATGAGTTCTGCAGTGAGCTGCAAGTTAAACGTGCACACAGAGATTTTCCATACAAATGAACCACCTTGGGGTCTACCTCCTAGGTGTAACCGGCAAACATCCTCCACATGACTTCTGTTGAGATTGCATAGGCGTTGGTATCTTAGAAGCTTGGCATCACTTAAGTTTAACCCATTAGTCAGATCTTACATATGATACCTAATCTACAGTGTATGCATGGATAATTTGTGTGTATACATAAAAAATAACAACAATGATGTTGTGTGTTCTTGTACTTCTACCTTTGTGAAGACCAATTATGTTTTCATCCATCTTAATGAGGACATTTTAGCAGGTCCTCACTTAAAGGGGTCGGTGGGTCTATGGTTAGGTCTTGGGTATTCCACGTTTTGTACATGGAATATTTTGAATTATGCAGAGTGTACAGTATTATATCTTTATTTTTGTGGAGGTATGTTGTTGATGGGGCTGCGGTAGTTCAGCAGTAGAGTGCATGCTTCTGGAAACTGACGAGCCAGATATATATGGGTTCAAACCCACTGTAGGGGGTTTGGAAGAGTATCCGGCCTTAATCCCTCATGCTCCATTTAAGTCCATGTCCATCCCACAATGCGGGGACTAATCGTAACCCGTCAAAATGGACCTCAACCTCAATGTTGTTGATCTCATGGTATTCAGTGATGGGACAAAATAAGGGGGCGGAATTTATATGCACCTGTATGTATAGATTACACCCTGCATTTCCATGAACACTGTTTTCTAGCAGGGAGGTGAGAGTTTATCAAAACTTAGAGCAGAAATGTGGTCACTCTGACTGAGGGTTCACGAATCAATAACCTCCATTCAACACAGCAAAGTACAACTAATAGAAATAACGGAAATATGTCTTTGCAGTTTTGTGTTTATATTGAAAGGATTCCAGTTAAAGATGGTTGAATTAGTGATCGTATCTAATCAGACAAAATGCATTGAGGATGGTTGGACCATGTTGTGGCCAGTAGATGATAAAAACCTGGTGGTATGAACCACATAGCCTAGACAAGTCATGCACCACTTTAGGTCACCAGGAACTGAAATGTTTTCAGTCTGAACTATTCATAAAACAGAGAAGGCCTATTGTAAGAGTAATTATGTCATATTCCAGCATCCAAACATCTGTTATTCCTCATACCTTCGTTTTCAAAAGGCGATTACTTGCACTAACTGTTAAACTTGAAGACCAGAGATTGTAGAATTTGCATTATATTTAAGGGTTATAATGAGTAAATGTATCAAGTCAAACTCCTTGTAATGTGAATACATATTTGGCTGTAAAAGTTTATTATAGTCAACCAGGAACCTTATCCTGAGCTCCTACATTAATGTACATTTTTCAATGTCTTCCTCTCATCTGGCTGTCACCCTTCATAGGAGCCTGCTGTAGCCTGCTATATCTTAGTTGGGGATGCGCTTGACTGCAAACCCAGACTCGGAAATACATCTGACGACTGTTTCAAGGTATTTGAAATAGGTTTGCTTTTAGTCAAATGTTGCATTGTAAAATATTTACCGTTTGACTTCATAGTTGAGCAAGGAATTTTGCGGGACACATGTCAAACATGTTTTATTCAAGTTAAAGAAAAGTAATATCCAAAGCAAGCAAAATTGACAAAAACAATATTGTTAACTATAGAGGTCAAAGTTGAGACAAACATTGATTCTAAGTTGTCAGTAAGTTATTACATACAATGACATGGTCAAAGAAGTCAAAGGGTTCATTGGTGCATGCTGAGCAATCGGCCATTATCAATATCTCATTACACAGCGAGTATTACAAAGAAGCAAAAGTGAAGTATTATTGAAGCATCTTGAAATAATATTGTAGTCAAGCCCATTTAATTGCCTGTAAACTAATGAGTATTTTTGAATTACTTGTACACTAAAGCAAAGAGTAATACCTATCCTGGAAAAAATGTCTGGGCTACATGCAAATCATGCCAAGTCATATGAGAGGGCCTTCTTTTAGCCATGAGAAGTGATCTCCAAAAACCGGAAGGCAATTTATGTTTTAGTTCAATTTCAGTCCTCCCCATGGTCAAATCTACTTCGAGAGGGGGGTGTCAAAGGTCATTCACAAGTTCTGGATCCCCACAGATGACTCCACCCCTATAATTTGAGCTCTGGTGAAATTTTATCCTGAAAACAAACTCTCTTTTGTAGATAAATGCAGTCACAGTATTAACAGAAAGCAATGATGATAGTCATAACAGAAATAATGTAAATCTGCTAGTTAAGACTTTTCTATAGACAAATAATACCAAGATCATAGGCCAACCAATTAAGTTTTACTTGGTTCTTTGGAAAAAAATTATTTGGGTAAGTCAGTGGCTGGAACTGATTCTGGAAACTGAAACATAGCTGTATGTTTCACCTTTGTAATGCCAGGACCATGGTGAGCGGGGCGATGAGGCGGTGTCGGAGAGAGTATGGTGGTGGCTGGGGAAGTAGGGGACATACAGCTGGAGCTCTCTGGTTTTTGTTCCAGATGGTGCCCACGCATGTAGCCCAAGCTGTGCATGAGCCTCTGCACATCGCTTCGAAATCGTACACCGACTAGAGCGTAGAGGATGGGGTTGAGGCAGCAGCGGGTGTATGCCAACGTGCAGGTCACGTACTCCCACAGCAAGCCACAAAATTGACCTGCTATTTTGTGGGACAGCACCACGGTGTAGGGTAGCTGGAAGGTGAGGAAAATAAACACCAGCACAACCATCAGCTTTAGGGTGCGTTGGCGCTGCCACCCCTTGGTCTGGCCTTTTGGATACCCCTCATACAGTATTTTGGCAATTAAGGAGTAACAAGTCACCATAACCAAGAAAGACAGGCAGAAAACAGCAATCAGGGCTCTGTTGGTGACCTTTTTGGCCTCTCCACTCTTGTTTACAACACAATATGCATCACTCCCTATTTCCAACACACTTGAATACAGGATCTCGGGTAAACTCAGGAGCAAGGCAACAAGCCACACAACTAAAGACAAGACTTTTCCCATTGTCAGTATCTGGTTACGCAGCCTGGTGACCTCTTGAGCCTTTGCCACCACCATGTAGCGGTCAACACTGATTAAAGCCATTAGTAGTATTCCACTATATGTGTTCATTGCATAACATGCACGCATAGCACGGCAAAGAGGGGTGTTGAAGATCCAACCAAGATAGGTGTCGATGCCCTGGAAGGGTAGGGTAAAGAGGAGGAGGATGTCAGCCAGCGCCAAGTGGAAGAGGAAGACATCAGTCATTGAGCGAAGCCGGAAACGGCGGAAAAAGGCAAAGGTGGCAATAACAAGGGCATTTCCCACCACGCCCAGGAGGAAGATCAGGCAGAAGACGCAGGTTTGGAAGACCTTGATTGTCATCTCATGCTCACCAGCATCGCAGATCTCAGCAAAGTCATGGAAGTCACTTGCATTGTAACTAGAGCAGTTAAAGTCAATATTATAGTTGGTCACATTATCACCCAAAGCGCAGATGATTTCCATAGCTGAGGAAAAATAGAGACGTCAGGTTTATTAGTGACAAAGGAAATGAAAGAGAAATTACATTACATAACATTGGAGGCATTTAGCAGATGCTCTTATCCAGAGCGACGTACAACAAGTGCATAGGGTCAAGGTACAAAGGATACTGGAGCAACACTAGAAGCTAGATAAAAATCCTAGTGCCATCATAAGACTACGACGCAACATCAACTAAGAAACATAAACCTAAAATAAACTAACATTCCATAACACATTTCATGTGCCTAAACCAAGTACATCAAAATCAAGGAAAGGAATAGGGCTAAAACTAGGAGTTAGAGCTAGGACCGGATGGGGAGGAGGAAAAGTATAGGCGGAAGATAAATCGTTGGACCAGACCAGAATATGCGTTTGTTTTCTATCCATCCATGGTCAACTGCATATCTGAAGTCAGGTTGTAGAGCCTTGCTGTAGCCTATCTCAGCGCTCATTGGGTGACAGGTGGGAAAACACTCTAAACAGGTCACCACTCCATCTCAGAGGATTTATTATCTATTTAGAATATATTCCTAGGTGTAGATCACATATTCTGCTTAAGGATCATTCAACTTCTCTTTTGTCTTTTAGGGATGTAACCCACCTTTAGAGCCACAGTGACTCAATGGATAGAGTGCACACATTGGACTCAGGAGTTGTAGGTTCGTATCCCACCGCATAGCCCGGTAAATGTGAGGCATTCATTGTAAAGTGCTTTGTGGTCATTAGACTAGAGAAGTGCTATATAAGAACAAATCCATTTACCGTTATTTTGGGAAGCCTAGCTCAGTGGGTTGAGCAATTATCTGTCAATCGGAAGGTTACAGGTTCAATCTCTTGTCTTGCAGAGAGCATGTCAAGGTCTCCTTGAGCACTGTTCCTATACAATAGGATGGGTTAAAATGCTGGGCATTCCAAATTTCCTCTAGTGGGACTGATCGAGAAGGGAATCTATTTCTTAAGTGATGTAGTCTGTAGGGGTCCATGGAGGCCACCAATAATCATGTTCATCCTGAATACATGCAATGATCATAGCAACACTTGTCACTGAGTGTTGACTGGCTAAACCGATAGACTTTAAAGACATAAATAGATGAGGCCAGAGGGTAGGAAATTGCAGTTTCCACTAAGAAATGTGTAGTGTAAGTTTAGCGGACCTTTGTGTGCATGTATTTGTGTGTGTGAGTCTATGTCTATGTAGCCCCCTATTACTAAGGCTTTCAGTTTACGTGTATGGTTTTAGTAGGAGAGAGAGTGCCCGTGTATGTGCTGATATGAGTAAAACAGGGTTTTGTTGTTTGTTTATTTTTTTTGGGGGGG
>OMLC01025346.1:2078-15761 GCA_900302585.1 Regalecus glesne | reverse complement strand
TCCGCTTTTCATTATCCTGACAGCAAAAACACATTTTCTGTATTACATACATACATACATACATACATACATACATACATACATACATACATACATACATACATACATACATACATACATACATACATACATACATATATACATTTATATACACACACACATATATACATATATATAATTCACACACACACGCAGACACACAGACACCAAGATCATAGCTGTGACATGCTTCACACGCAACCACATAATCAATAGGCCCCACACCATGGGAAAGCAAGAGAAACATGAGCCCAGAGGAACAGGGAGATATCAATTCATCATCCATCCATTCTTGTCCCTGAAGTCCTTCTAATTGTCTTGTCTGTTCTGGTTCCCTCCCTATCAGATCTGTGGAGGGATTTTTAGAGGGTCAGGTGCTCCAAGTTAAAAGGGAGCAGATGGAACAAGATTTTAACATATCAACATAATTTAGGAAAGGAAAGCCACTTTACTCGCATATTGTAGTCCTACAATTTGTCTGCTGCATTTAAATCATCCCATTGTAAAGGAGCAGTGAGAAGCTGCAGCCCATTTATGATTACACTTAAGAACAGTCATTCCCAGAGACTGATCCCAAAATAAATTTGCAGACTTTAGCCTAGCCTTAATTTGATATTTATAACTGCAGTACATCTATGAGCCACATGAGGGGGCTTGTTGGTATTTCTAACACTCCCTGTTTCCACCATCCTCTTATGCTTTTGGTTCTTATTCTTCTGCCACAGCAGGTCATCCACTTCCATATTTCCCATCTTCTGTATCTTCCTCTATCACACCAACCACCTACATGTCCTCCCTCACCACATTCATAACGTCCTTATGGTCTGATGTAAAAGTCTTGAACAGAGGGCAGGTTGGTGCCAATGACTTTCTCTGCAGACCTAACTGTCAGTTAAAGTCTGTCCCTGTCCTGTTTGGTGGCCGAGCCAAAGCAGACAGTGATGGATGTGCAGAGTACATACTGGATTAAAGATAAGCAATGAAAAGAAGTCAATTTACACAGAATATCTATTGCACATCTGTCTGTCTTGGGAGAGGGATCCCTCCTCTCTTGCCCTCCCTGATGTTTCTTGCTATTTATCCTCCTTGTCAAAGTTTTTTTTTAAGAGTTATTCCTTCTAATGGGAAGGTCTAATGAGAGGATATTGTGTCACTGCAATGTCCCCAGAGGCAACTTTGTAATTATAATAATCCATACAAATACATTTGACTTCACTATATAGATATATTGACCAGCTCTTGTAACTTTAGTGTACAACAGAGATCACGAAGTCTTGCCACATCACAAACCTGGATAGATGTCACAGTTATATGCAGACTAGGAAATGAAATGAGACTTTCCTCTAAAAATAGCCACTTTATATTTAAGTCATCAGGCAAGCCTATTAAAAAAAGCATCCAAGTGAGCAGAGCACTTCTGAAAAGGTATTTATTTCTATGAAGGAGAGAAAAATGGAGCACTGAAATGAAAAAAAGGAATATTGCTGTCTCCAGTGTTTCTCTATAATGTTATTTATGCCTACTGGTATGACGCAAAAAACCCCTCCTGAACAGGCATACTCTACTAATTCTAATTTGATTACTTTACAAAAACTAAAGAGGTCGCGCATATCTAGGAGCACAGCTCATCCGATCTAAAAATAAATAAATCAGAAACTTTGTTTTTCTGAGGGGTTATCAAGCCTATACAGTTGTAAGGAAAACAGCAGCAGCAGGGATTCTTAATGCACAGTCAAAAGAAGGAAAGTTGAATCCTCGTTGGGTGTGAAATTTAAGCCCGACATCAGGACAGCTGAGGTACACTGACTAGAGGCAGCCAGGGTATTTTATTTACTGTTAAAGGTCCGCCAAGTGATTTTGTATGAAACTTTCCCCTGATGATAAACTACCTTGTATGTTCATACTCCTTCCTATCTTTCCACTCTTTAGTTTTATACTGTTGTATCCCTGACAAGCTGAAGAGTCTGTTGATTGACTTTGTGCTCATCTCATTACATCTTATTTGACGCTTTCCAAATCAAACCAATCATGCTATTGCTTCTGCTGGAATAGACATGGCAATATATCTCTTTTTCCTTCTACATCTAGCCCTTCAGCCATCCTCTATTCTCCCCTTCTCAATTGGACTTACAATGTGGTATAGGGTAATCAGGAGATGGGGTCTATAAACAATGTCATGTGACCTCGCCAGATAGCCTCTGATAGGCCCGAGTCAGTGTTGCTGACTCCAGGAAGACTCAGAATGATGACCCCAGCATTTGAGAGAGAGAGAGAGAGAGAGAGAGAGAGAGAGAGGGAGAGAGAGAGAGAGAGAGAGTCTTATATGTACGAAACCAAGTATCTTAGCATACTGGCCTGCACAATGCAGAAGAAAACTAGTCTATTTGTGTTGTGTGAGTGTCTGCCCACTCTCACATGTATATTTCATCACTCTCCCATCACGTTTGCTCTATAAATAGAGCTAAGATTACCCCCATCTCTCTCTTTATTTCTTCCATACCACCTTTCATTTTTCTCAACCTTACAATTGCCTTTATTTTTCTTGCCCTCCATTCCTTACTCATTGGCACACAACAGACAACACTTTGACAAATCCTCACCTTTAACCTTATTCTGAGAGTAATTGCTTTGACATTTTGCTGGTGCAATTTATTGTATTTTGCAATGGTGTACTCTGTTCTTACTGGATTCAGAGGGCTGTTTGTCCTTTGTCAAATGGATCTGGGCAGTTGCGGGCCATGTGGTCATCTGCTTCTGCAGCTAAACCTCAGCTGTAGTCAAGGGATTGTGACTGTTATTTCTTAACATCCAATATACACAATAATAATGATGATGGTAATAATATAATAATAACAGTAATTGGAAGTTTGATCATCTTTTGTATCAACTGTCACCCTTTGTAGAAATAATCTTTAACAAACATTATCTGCTTTTATAGGGATAGTGTATATTAATTGATAGTAATAATAATTGTAGTAGTGATAATTATGCAATACAATAATAGTAATAATAATAATAATAATATGAAGACTTTACATACTTTGCATTAGCATTAGATCTTTCCAAGAGAAAAAATCCAACTCTGCATGCATGGCTCCATGCGTGCTCCACAGAAATCCATGACAAGATCTGTGATGGATCTGTTTTATACGTTTTTACATGTTACTTATATGATTGATTATGATCATTGTAGAAAAAATATCTTTCGGCAAAAGAGGTCATGTCTGTCTCCCAGGGAAAACCTAGGTCTCAGTTATTTGATGGCACAGAGTAACATTTATTATTCAAAGAGAAATTTCATTTTTGCCGCCCCTCTTTTCCTTGCAGACTATTCTCTGACCTGGCTGCTGCCTACCTGACAGATAACACCTGGTTAACTAAAACATTGTATTTTGGTAGCTTTTAGAGTTTGTTTGAGACATTGAAGAATGAAATCTGAAAATTGAATCAGAAATGAGCATATGAGCATTCAAATTTGAAATAACTTCGACCCCCCCCACACACATACACACACACAAACACACATAATCTGAAATGTGTTTGTTTTATATTCTGTGGACAGGACTGCTGCTCCAAACTGAGCAGTATTTCTGCTAAAACTAAAATTGTAACCATTTGTAAATCAATAATAGATAAGATCCACCAAAACAAATGGCCGTAGAAATAGAAATTCTGTTGAAAGTAACCAAGCTGTTTTCACACAGATTGGAGGCCCCATCAGGTGAAAAAGTAAAATATAATAATTGTGCAGTTGCTATGTAACCGTCTCTTTTCATTCAGGTCATGGGAAGATGTTGACGAGTCTATCATAGATTTTGATGATCTGCAGCCAAACAGAACCAGGAATGCTCCATATGGCTTCATCAATAAACAGTACTCCAGGGTTCTGACATAGAGGATGACAGGCTTTGTGGTCATCATTTGAAGAGTTGGCCCTAGAAAACATGTGTACATAAAGAGATATATAAAGAAAGGCCTTCATCTAGCCGGCTGTCCTCTGTTCTGTGCTAATTGGCCTGCCTGTAACACAAAAGCCTGAGGAGTTTGCTTATCCTCAACAGATACTGTGCTCGACAGCTTCAACTACAATGTCTGACATTTTATGGAGTCAAAGCGTGCGTCAGTGAAATCTGAGCTCACGCAAATTAAACGAATATTCTCAGTGTAGAGTTGGTTAGCGGTGTTCTTAAACCAAGCTACAATGTGCCAGCCCCAAACCAAGATCTATATTAGACACGGCAGGAACCGGGCCTCCGGTGGTGTAGGGGGGTAAGACACCTATGTTCAGTACATCTCTGCATCATGCAAGTTAGAATCCCAGCTGCACCGTTTCCAACCACAGCCAGAGGTCCATAGTTAGTGCGGCATAGCTCAGTGGGTAGAGCGGTTGTCTGGCAATCAGAAGGTTGCAGGTTCGATCCCCGGTCCTGCATACAGCATGTCGAGGTGTCCTTGAGCAAGACACTTAACTCCTAACTGCTCCCCGAGCGCCATATGTTGGCAGCTCACTGCTCCTATACAATAGGTTGGGTCAAATATGCAGAGAAATCCAAATTTCCCCTTGCGGGACTGATAAGGGAATCCTTTAGTGGGTCATAACTGGCTAAGCCTCACATGGGTATAAGGGTTAGGTTGGATAAAGTATTCTGAGTTCACTAGTGTCCCCCTCTGGGTGGTCTAGGCCTCTTGGTTAAGTGAAGGGAAAGTACTCTGCTTCATTCTCCTCTGACGGCCAAGCACTGTGCTTTCCCCACCAGACCATGATGTGTGGACTAGTGAGGGCTAGTGGTCATGTGACTTGGAGGAGACACATGCTACCACTTCCTCCTTCCTGTTGATGTTCTAGAGGGGCATCAAAGTTCCCACTCATTACCATGTGGTAATGAATGGGAACTGCACAGCTTTTAGCTAGCGTTACTCTGTTGGAAATAACCGCTTGATATAGGTGTGGCCAACTTTGATCTCATTTTGCACATAAGCGTCCACCTTCATAAATAGCTTCATTCCTCTGCCACGTAGTAAACGTTAGACGGCTAACGTAAGCTAACCTGCGGTTTACAGAGCAGTTATTCAACATGGTGATAAGCATCGCACACAAATCAGAGCATCTCCATGCAAAAGGTTTCTGAATATTCAGATGCGTTCTATGGTTTAGGGGCGGCATGGCTCAGTGGGTAGAGCGGTCGCCTGGCGATCAGAAGGTCGTAGGTTCGATCCCTGGTCCTGCAGAGAAGCGTGTCGAGGTGTCCTTGAGCAAGACCCTGTTCCCCTAACTGCTCTGCCCTGTGATAGACTGGTGACCTATACAGGGTGTACCCCGCCTCTCACCCAATGAGAACGGAGATAGGCTCCAGCAACCCCGCGACCCGATTTCGGATAAGTGGTTGACAATGGATGGATGGTTCTATGGTTTAACCATTACTATTCCATAAAGACTTGTGTGTTCATATGCTCCTCTCCGTTGCTGTCACAGTGTTTCGGCGAAAAGTTGTGTGTATAAAGCTTCAGTGTCAAACTAGCTGGTTTCAACATAGCTTTTAGTGTGGACCTTGGGTCCAAATTAACGATAGAGGTCTCTCCAAAGAAATCCAGATTGTGACACACTAACGCACTTTCATAATCTCGCTTGAAAATTGAACACAATAGTGCTCAAACTGGTTATTTTCTCACGAAAAGATGAGGCTCATGAGGATTTTTCATCTAACATATATGTCCAAAGCAACAAAAAGGTTCAGTTTCTCACCTGGAGTACTGGTTATGCATGAAGACGTATATTGTCAAAGATTTCTGAACTTAGAATATCATCTCAAAAGGCATCACAAACCTATCCGTTTTTTGAATGTATCATTTAAGAAAATGATCTTTGGAGTTGATTTGCTCAGAGATAATGTATTGTGTCATTAACAGACGGGGAAAAGAGAAATTAACAGTTGGCATAGTTTGGACAAAGAGGTGTTTTTTCAAAAATAATATGACCTTGAAAGATAATTCAGCAAGAATCACATCAAATCACTTGGTAAATAATCTTGAAACATTTCCACTAGAAAGTAAATATCCATTTCATGAATTGTTCATGAGCTAGGGCGGCATAGCTCAGTAGAGAGCAAGTCTGGCAATCGGTTTGGTCCCCGGTCCTGCAGAAAGCATTGTCGAGGTGTCCTTGAGCAAGATGCTGCTCCCCGAGCAGCATCTTGCTGCTCGCTGCTCCTATAAAACGGGATGTGTTAAATACAGAGAATTACAAATGTCCCCTTGTGGGACTGATCGGGGAGAGTCATATTTATGTGTTAATTCATTAAACTCCCGTGGATATCCCCCCCCCCCAATGGGTCTGTCCTTGAGCTGATTCCTCTTAACTTTACACAGACTACCTCTGACTCAGCTGCTTAGTCACTTTCAAGACATGTCCCACCACTCACAAAAAGGTGAATCAGTTCGGGTCCCAATGTTTAATGGCAGAGGTGTATCATCCCTCATACAGGTGACATCATCGGTCTAGGCTGACTGCACTTACCCCCACTTCTACACACGATGCAGTCGTGTAAAGACCGAAACAATCGATGGCTTCATATCATAACTGACCATGGGCCTGAATTTTAATGCTAATGAGTACCATTCACAGAGGATTAGGGAATAGCTGGAATCACAGCATTGTAAAATGGTGACAGACGTACTCTTGGGACCCCCCCTCCTCCAGTTCCCTCTTCAGACAGATGGCCTCTGGCTCCTGGTTCAAACCAGCATTCCTCCCTATCAAGAATGTGAACATCCTCTTGTCCAGCATTAGTTTGGTTTGCTGGATGTACAAATCACGGCCACCCCCAGCCCCACCCCCACACACCATATTACCCTGTTCTTACTGGAGGACCCGATCATCAGGGGGGAGCCAATTTCTTGCGCAACATGTTTTGGGGTTTGAACACAACTGAGATGCAGTGTTTGATAAATACGAGTTCTCCACTGGGCCAAAACTCCCACCACCTACGGACATACAGAATCACAGCTGGTTCCCACTTAGGCAGCTGTTGTCCTTCCCCTCTCTTCGATTGGCTGGCACACGGCTTGACCGTGCTACTGGCTTTGACAAACGTCCAATTCAGATAAGCACACTTAACCAGGGCCTGTTTAATGTGGGGTTTCTCTCCTCTGACTGCTGTGTTGGTGGGAACATTATCCGCTTAGTGGCACAGAGTCCGGATGACTCCCAGTTTGTGCTCCAGAGGATAATGGAAGTCAAACCTTGGGTACAGATCAGTATGTGTGGGCTCACAGTAGAGATCAACAGTCGAATTTGCCACATCAACGTTTTCAATTTCACAATCTAAGAAGGCCAACCTCTCATTCTTCACATCCTCCCGAGGGAACTTAGTGTGTTTGTCCACTGAACGAGTTTGTTCAGCGAAGTGTGGAACGTCATGAGATTTGATTATAACCAAGGTGTCATCCATCACTCTGAATGTGTGGACTAGTGAGGGCTAGTGGTCATGTGACTTGGAGGAGACACATGCTACCACTTCCTCCTTCCTGTTGATGTTCTAGAGGGGATCAGAGAGACTGACCCAGCAGTAGGACACTCAGGGGATTCAGGTGGGGTACTTTTTTTTTTATTAAGAAAAAAAGGAAACCCTAAAAAAATCTGAAGTTCTTTTAATGGGTGTTGAGGGCATTGCCACTGGAGCTGACCAGTTTAATCGGTCCACTTCATTCAAACATCAAACCTAAAAATCTTGATATCATCTTTGACCAGAGTTTCTTTTGACCCCCATGTCACTAAGCTGGTCCAATCCTGTTTTCCTCAGTTTCAATGATGACCTGTGCTTTAGCAGGATAATAATTCCCTTATCAGTCCCGCAAGGGGAAATTTGGATTTCTCTGCATTTTTGACCCAACCTATTATATAGGAGCAGTGAGCTGCCAACATATGGCGCTCGGGGAGCAGTTAGGGGTTAAGTGTCTTGCTCAAGGACACCTCGACATGCTGTATGCAGTACCGGGAATCGAACATGCAACCTTCCGATTGCCAGACAACCGCTCTACCCACTGAGCTATGCCGCCCCCCAAACATGTAACCAGGCCTGTGAGAAAGGCACGGACGGGGTTCGGACCCGCGATCTTCGGTTTACGAGACCGACGCCTTACCACTTGGCGACCGCGCCTGATGGTGACTCAGCTCAAGGATGCTTGTTCCCTCTTCACATAGATGGCCTCTTTGGCTCCCCGTTCAAACCAGCGTTCGTCTGTATGGAGGATGTGCACACCCTCATCCCTAATAGAGCGGCCACTGGCCTGTAGATGGTCGTAGACAGTGGAGTCTGACACGGTTCAGGACAGGGTTCTAATCCTCTTCACATCCTGTGTGAGATACAATAAAGATAAGATGGCTGTACAGCTCCTCCTTTAGAAACTGACTGTGATGTATACTAAGCCTGGCCAAGATCGCACACTGACTACACCACATACAGAAAATAAATATTCTGAGCCACAAAAAAAAAAACACAACAGAAAACAAACGATGAACTTCCCATCAACTTGGATGATTTCCTGTTTTCCCATTCCGAGCACAAGCCTTTTGAACTGTGGCCGAGTCGTTCCACATGCTCAAAACATCCAGAGGCGTGCTCCACTGAAAAACACACCGGGGACAGAAATCCGGGCTGTCGGTGTCCAAACTGGAACAGTTTATTTGTCGCAGCAGCACCACAAGGTGACACTCAAATACCAATGTGGCTGTGTGTCTTGGTGTTGTTGCTTCGTTTCTCCATGAAATGCTATTTTCACACAATGACCTTAAGCCCACTGAAAAGCACTGAGGATAATCAGCTCATTGTGAACAAAAGGCAGCCTAATTGGGGAAAAAAAAGTTGAATACCCCCACCCTGCATTGTCTGGAGCAGTGTGATAACGGTGCCTGTGCCTCGGGCGATAAAGACGGATGGTGATGGAGATGAGATGTTCAGAGAGACCCAAGGTTTCACACAATGAAGTTGCATTCACGATCATTTCCGCTGATTTTTCCTCTTTCTCTCCAGCCCCTTCCTCCCATCCCTCTTTCTCTCCAGCCCCCTCCTTCCACCCCTCTTTCTCTCTCCTTATCGCTCTCTCTCACATGCATCTGCGTGTGTACGAGTGTGTGCGTGCTCGCTTAGGGATGCGTGCATCGAGTTGTGTGCAGCGTTACCATGGTTACAGTGAAAAAGTCTATATCTGTTTAATCTCCTCAACTTCTCATCGTTGTTTTTTCCTGCCCCCTTTTGTGTGTGTGTGTGTGTGTGCCTGTATCCGTGCACATAGACGGACACCAGGGCTCAGCCTCTGTAGAGGAGTGGAGGGACTTGCTGCGATGAGAACTAGCTAAAGAACACAGAGAGGAGTGGAGAGGAAGAGGAGGAGGATGGAGAGGATGTGGGGGAGGGGTGGGAGTGGAGTCCCAGTGTGGAGAATTGGAGAGAGGGGAGGAGGCGAGGGAGATGGGGAGAGAGAGAGAGAGAGAGAGAGAGAGAGAGAAAGAATGTCAATGAGTTTGATTTTGAAAGCTCATTTTCTGTCAGTCTCCCAGGCTCTCTCAGATCAAAATTATTCATGGAGTATTGTCAAAGAGAAGATGCGAAGCTGAGAAAAGGGGGTAAAATTAATGAGTTTTTCTGAAAGTTCCTCTTCATTGCCTGCTGCAGTCTTATCAGAGCTATGTTTGTCTGTCTGTCTGTCTGTCTGTCTGTCTGTCTGAAAGGCAAAATGTCCAAGGTGGTTCCCTACCTTTCACTCAGTGAGTGCTGGGACAGGCTCCAGCATCACTCCATGACCTGACCTTGTATAATCATATAATCTGTTAATAGAGGCGAGCATCAATGTGACACATGTCTCTCGTCTGGCGAGGACGGCACACCCCGAGGATGAAACGCACCATTTCTAAACAGCACTTGCTGAAAACCGATGAGTTTTGACATGCTGACTTTGTCCAAGTCCTCTTTTTACACACACACACACTCTCTCTCTCTCTCTCATTGGTCAGGACTTGTCTCTGGCCAATCGCGGGCTGACGTCTGACTTAGGGATTCATAATCCATCAGTCAAACCAAACACGGCTTCCTGGATATTGAGTTTGTTTCGTCAATAAGTCATTTCCCTTGTCAGTCATGGAAAACATATCACTGTTCGAGGACCCCTGTCATAAATAAACATGACATCTGAGCACTGCAAAGGATCACGCTGAAATCAATCAGTTTCTCTCACAACAGGGAGGGAGAATCTCTCTGTCTGGCCCTTTCTCTCCCCCTCGATCCCCCTCCCTCAACCCTCTTGCCAACTCCCACTCATTCCCGCTCCATCTTTCATCTCTCCCACTCACCATCCCGCCTCCTTTCCTTCTTCACATTATCAGTCTGACCCCCCCCCTCTCTCTTCTCTCACTCCGTCCGCCCCCTCCTCTCTCAGGTTGTGATGATGGTTGTGTGGAGTCGGTCTGAGCTGTAGACAGAATGTCACTATCTAAACACTGGGCCAACGGCTCCTCCGGTGAACTCTTCCTCCTTCCAGGAGGAGCCGCCGAGCACAAGGGACCAGGGCACCACCTCCACAGGCGGGGTGTCATTTATCACAGGGCCTTTGTGGTGGTGGTGATGGGGGATGAAGATATAATCCTTGTGGAGATCAGAATAGAATAGAATAGCTTTATTTGACACATGACAAAGGCCGTCGGATCGGGTTCCCTGCATCCGGCCCGTACGACTGTGCAGGAGCAGTGAGGGCAGCCACTGTGCTGCACTCGGGGAGCGGTTGGAGGTTCAGTGTCTTGCTCATGGACACCTTGACACACTTCCTGTAGAGGCCAGGGATCGAATCACCGATCTCCGATTACTAGTTGACCGCCCTACCTCCTAAGCTAAAGGACAGCTACCACCATATGATACTCAGGGAGCGGTTAGGGGTTCAAGTGTCTTGCTCAAGGACACCTTGACGGGCTTTCTGCAGGACCGGGGATCGGACCTCCAACCTTCTGATCACCAGATGACCACTCTACCCCCTGAGCTATGGTGGGCCTGGATTTTTTGTGGTTATGTGTGTGTGTGAGTGTGGGCGGGGGGGCTCATTCGTAGAGCATGCGCTTCAGGAACTGACAAGCCAAATGTTGCGGGTTTGAACCCAATGCAGGATGTCATGATGGGCCTCTGGCCTTAATCCCCCATGCTCCATCTAAATCAGTGTCCACCCCCACAACATGGGGACCAATCATGACGTGCAAAAATTGACCTCCTGTGTGTGTGTGTGTGTGTGTGTGTGTGTGTGTGTGTGCACGCGCACAGGAGGTTTTGGAAATTAGATTTGATGAGTAATGACAGCCAATGCCAGCAGTGACAGATTGTGACCAAACAAGCCCACCATGATGGTCTCTGCCTGCTTATCATGTAGGACTCTACCTCTCCTACATTTTGCAAGACCTCGGTGGACGAAGGGGATGGAGAGAGCTCGGAGGGAGGAGCCAAAAAGATGGGGAAAAGGAGAGGACATGAAAGAGAGAGGGGAGGCAGCTTATGGGCGAACAGTTAAGAAGGGATAGGAGAAGGCATGAGATGTGTGGGAATAGGAAGGGGAGCAAGGGATGGTGAGGTAAACAGGGAGAAAGGGCGATCAGAGATAGAGATAGAGAGACAGAGAGAGAGAGAGAGAGAGAGAGAGAGAGAGAGACAGAGAGAGAGAGAGAGAGAGAGAAAGGGAGAGATGAGGAGTCAGAGTGAGGCCAAGATGAAGGGTAGAGGGGCCTCCCCACTGATAAGACAGCAGGCAAGGTCAAAAGGGAATTAAAAATAGAGCAGCCATAGATGTGCCAGGGCTCTTAGTTAGTCGGCTTGCCTCCCTGGAGACGGAGTGAACGACGGCACCCGACCTTCATTACATAACACTCAACACACCAAATGATGTGATTCGGCACAAAGGGAGGGGCAAGGTCCAAACCTGGCCCCCCTTGGTTAAGCCCGGGTGTACATTCTCCAGCACCTTGGGATGTCCGTCGATACCATGGAGTGTTAACCTGTGGTTGCTCTGACCGTCTGAAAGAGGTGCTCCTGCGGTGTTGAGCCAGATAGCCTGTGTTTCCATGGCTACGGCTCCCGGGTAAAGTTTGTGATTTGGCGTAGGGTTTACCTTGACGGGGCGGACCCGTGCGTCTGAACGGCTTTGTTCTGTGTCAGGTTGGGATTCACCAGCAGCTCTCTGAATCGGTCAGAACCAAAGCCGTAAAGCGGAGACAACACAAAATAAAAGAAGTCCTTTGAAAGTCCTTCCGGTGTTATCACGATGGAAATCTGTGGGCTACTGCATCTGAAGCTTTGCACCTAAGGCGTGGTCAAGTCAGGTGGTCAACATAATACCACAGGTTGGCTTCCCTGAAGGCCTCTGAAACAGGCTAGCATGTCCTATTTAGCTTGCTCGCTCAGATGCAAAGCTAGGTTTTGTTGTTGAGGATGATCCTTTTGAAACTCAAGGCTCCCGGGAAGGAAATCCCTGAATCACTGGAGGACCAAGCCGTGTTTTTTAGCCTGGTGTGTGACGAGGGAGCGCGGTAGCTCGGTGGTTAGCGCGTTCGCTTCAGGAGCCGAAGAGCCAGAGGCAGCAGGTTCCAGTCTACCGCGGGGCGTCAGGAAGGGCGTCCGGCCTTAATCCCCCATACTCTTCCTAAGTCCGTGTCCACCCCCACAGCGTGCGGACTGACCTCGACATGTACAAACAGGTCTTTTTTTATAGGACACGAGCAAAATGTCAGAGCGAGTATTTCATGAGGGTGAGAGAGCTGTTAGACAGGGAGGACTGGCAGAAGAGTGTGTGGCTATGTGGGTGTGATTGTTCCCCACATCGTGGGGGTGGACACGGACCTAGACGGAGTGCGGGAGAATAAAGGCTGGATCCCCTTCCTGATGCCCTGGCATGGGATCAAAGCCATGGCAACTAGCTTGGAGGCACCGCTAAGCTACCACACGCCCCATTCCGGCAGAATGTGTGGTCTTAATAATGCGAAACAAGAAGGAAGACATATTAACGGGCCTTGTGATCGGCATCGGGGCGGCATGGCTCAGTGAGTAAAGCGGTCGTCTGGCAATCGGAAGGTTGCAGGTTCAATCCCCACACCTGCAGAGAAGCATGTCGAGGTGTCCTTTGAGCAAGACACTGTTCCCCTAACTGCTCTGCCCTGTGATAGACTGGTGACCTATACAGGGTGTACCCCGCTTTTCACCCAATGAGAACGGAGATAGGCTCCAGTTCCCCCACGACCTGATCTCGGATAAGCGGCTGATGATGGACAGACGGATGGATGGATGTTTAATTGTGAAAGATTGTCCCATGTGGTCCAACTAAGCCACTCCCCTCTACCTTCAAACCACAGCCCAGTCCCTCTCCTGTCTGCCATATGGTCTGAGATTTTCTCAACTGGGACACTGATGCTCAAGACAGCAACCAAGCTGTCCCTGTTCTCATTTTACCATCATTTCCAGCTTCAGCACCGGCCATCAGCCTCATACGCTTCAACAGGAACTGTCTGGATTCATCATGGAACCAGTCCGCAGACTATCTCACAAGGATGTCCACAGTCTCTCTCTCTCTCTCTCTCTCTCTCTCTCTCTCTCTCTCTCTCTCTCTCCCTCTCTCTCTCTC
>OMLC01025338.1:1582-22262 GCA_900302585.1 Regalecus glesne | reverse complement strand
AATAATACACTTATGGGCAGCCTAACTCAGGAGGTAGGGTGGTCATCTAATATTCTGACATTGGTAGTTGGATCCCCGATCCCTGCAGAAAAAGTTTTGACAGACAGATTTTCGTCAGTCGTGTGTTTCTAACTTTTAATTTTAATCATTGTGATATGATAGAATGTTAATCTAGTCTGTAATTTATTCAGCTACTCTTCAATTGACGCATATTGTTGCTTTACAGGAGATTTACCAGTGGTGTGGCTCCCAAAGCAACCGGTTTGAGAAACTGAAGGCTACCCAGGTTGCCAAAGGTATACGTGACAATGAGCGCAGTGGGCGAGCTCGTGTCTACGTCTGTGATGAAGGGGTGGAGAGAGAGAAAATGCTAGAGGTGAGATCAGCAAATTATAGGTTCATTATACAATACTTTCTGAATTACTGCCTCCTTGTTCGTCATCATTTTAACCTCTGATTCTCTTGCTCTGCTGGTTCTGACTTATCCTAAAATAGCACTTTGGATCTTCTCCCTGCTTTTTCTCAGGTCTTGGGCCCTAAACCAGATCTGCCTGAAGGGGCCTCTGATGACCTTAAAGCTGATGCCTCCAACCGAAAGAGGGCCAAACTCTACAAAGTGAGACAATGGGGATAAGCTCACAATATACATGTTGTCATTGAACATCACAGTGGCTGTGTTTTATCCGTTAGTAGAATCCCACTCGAGGCCTTAACATGGCCATTCACAGTCAGTATTTTTCAGTGTTGGTCCCAGAATTCTTCCCCATGGCCCTCGCAGGGCAAATGTGGATTCTTTGGCAGTTGATATTGAGAAAGTGAAGAAACTCACCCTGGCGTGACAAGCTTGCAGTCATGACCTCTTACGACTGAGAGAAAAAGGTCTCAACATGTCTGACTGAAGTCACTGCTCTTTGGTCACGGGCGATCTACATCTCGCTGTAACACTTTATTTGACTATGACACTTCATCCGGTCAATGGACACCCTTATTCATACCTCTCATTCATTTTCCCTTTTGACAGGTGTCCAACGCCAGTGGAGAGATGGCCATTGCCCTGGTGGCAGCAGAAAACCCATTCTCCCAGAGTGCCTTGGAGTCCAGTGACTGCTTCATTTTGGACCATGGATCAGATGGGAAGATCTTTGTCTGGAAAGGTCAGTCCAGCTCCAACGGTTTGGGATTGGCTAGTGAGCCGTTTCATTTGTGTCAGGTTTGCAACGGGGGGAGGAAATTAAAGCTAAGTGAATGCTGCCCTTGTTGAAAGATGCATGTAAAAAAATAATTTGCCAACTCACTATATCTACTGAAATCAGGGAAATAGGTTCTGCATAAAAAAAGAAGCTTTCTAGGGTACAAAAGTGGACACTACTTGATGTAGTTGTCAATCAAAACTCGAAGGCTTGTTTTGGCACTTTGCCTCTGGAAAAATTGGATGTTATCAACCCGAAAGTGTCAGAAGGCAGTTCCATAGCAGGCCTGAGATGAAATAGGGAGTGGTTTGGGGAGCTGTATTTCTAATCTCCCTGATCGTCTTCCATCCCTATAGGTAAAGATGCCAACATGGATGAACGTAAGGCAGCCATGAATGCAGCAGATGAGTTCATCAAAAAGATGGGCTACCCCAAACACACACAAGTCCAGATTCTGCCAGATATGGGAGAGACACCACTCTTCAAGCAGTTCTTCAAAAACTGGCGGGACAAGGACCAGACAGAGGGCCTGGGCGTGGCCTACATCTCCAACAGCATTGCCAAAATTGAAAAAGTGGCCTTCGATGCAGCAACTCTCCATGAATCTGCTGCCATGGCAGCCCAACATGGCATGGTGGATGATGGACTCGGGGAGAAACAGGTGAGGAGGGTAGAAGATGCTAATAATATCAAATGTCATCTGTACAGCACCCAGTGGAGGAAGTACAAAGTGCCTACATGACAATAAAGGATAAAACTCCAGCAGATCCGTGACCTGACCTCGGATAAGCAGGTCGATGATGACATGACATGACACTTGTTTAGAAATTGTGTCCTCATCTGTCTGACTGTTTGATTCTGTTCCTTTACATCTGCTTTGACAGATCTGGCGTATTGAGGAAGCGGACAAGGTGCCAGTGGATCCATCCACATATGGACAGTTCTACGGAGGTGACAGCTATATCATCCTGTACAATTATCACCATGGCGGACGCCAGGGACACATTATCTACATGTGGTGAGAATCCAATGAGTTCACATTGGGAAATGAGTCACTGCAAAGTAAACCCAACACCAAACACAAGGTATTTTATGAAGCATCCTGAATTTGACTGTTTCTGCCAGGCAGGGAATGGACTCAAGCCAGGATGAAATCGGGGCTTCAGCCATTCTTACTGCCCAGTTGGATGAGGAGCTTGGTGGCGGGCCTGTTCAGGTAAAAAAACAAAAAAACAAAAACCATTGCTGGCTTTGAAATGTATGTCATCCTTGTGTACTTTTCTATTCGTCTTTAATTACCATGACTTTCCTCTTGCTTCATTTTCCCAGTAACGACCTCTCTTTGACCTATGTGTCCTCTCATTCTTTCTTCTCCTCCTCCTCATCTTCATCCCATCGCCTCTGTCCTCAATCATTTCCAATCTTTCAATCCCATCAGGTGGTTGGTGCTCCTATAACCACACAGGTATTAGCCCTCCTCCCTCCCCGTCCTCTTTCTCTCCAGCCCACATGAATCAATATAGGGCCGATCAAACCATTCTGAAAACATCATCAGTTTTATTTCGGAAGCATTGTATTGTTAAGAACGTTGGGGGCTGTGGTTGCTCAGTGGTAGAACACACAGGTTCAAACCCTCCACGGGGTATCAGGAAGGGCATCCAGCCTGATTACCCCAAGCTCCATCTAAGTCCGTGTCCACGCCCACGGCACGGGGAATAACCGTGACATCAAAATCGACCTCACACTGTTAAAAACTGTCCCATTCGTTCTTCATGAAGAACGAATGTTCGTTTTGCTGGGGGCCAGTAACTCTTGATTTTAGTGCACTTCTGCTGAGACTGTGCAGATGGCACTTTGCCCTGTCGGGAGAGATGATAAGGCTACAATAAACAAGAGTAATCAAGGCTGGCCACAAACAGGACATGCAATATGAGGAGAGCTTCATGGGTTGAACCCTTCTCCTTTCCTAATTGTGCGAGTTCAGCTCACAGATACGATAACGTCCTGTTTGAAAACACTGCTCTGACGGGAACTGGGGACAGCCTTGTGAGCAAGCTTGATATACATAGTAGCTGAACTCATGCATATTTGATGTGCTTTTGTCGATCTAATATCGACCAATAGCTGTGCTGACGATGAAACAGGACTCATCAGTTGATTAAATCCTAAGTACTAGTTTGGATCTCATGATCCAGAGGTCACAGGTTTGAACTTACTGAAGGGCGTCAGGAAGAGCATCTGACCTCAACCCCCACCAAGCTTCATCTAAGTCCATGTCCATGCCCACAACACGGGGCCTAACCATGACATCTAAACATGGACCTTACTAGTTTGGACCTCGTCCTGGCTCTTTATCGAGCAAATTTCATGTTGGGCCTTGTGACTATTTCTGCTTTTTAAAACGGCTTCCCCTCCCCATGTGGGCATGTTGTGTTGACTCTGTCACACCATGTTCTGTGATGTGGCATGCTTCTGTGTGATGATTAATTAGTCAATCCAGCATGGAAACCTTTGCTAGTCTTATCTCTAGAGAAGTCCCTGACCATTCGTAAAATGGAGAACAACGGTCATCATGTTTCCGAGTCAATGAATGGTTTCACATGACTGGCAGGGGCATAGACAAACTGCATGATCGTGCACGGAGCTGGACTTCTTTTTGGCATCTCAAAACTTGTTAAAACTACAATAGAAGTGCAAGTTCAAGAGGAGGAATGATCACAGTCCCGGCTCAAAATCACCTCAGTAGCTTCAATTGAATGTTTTCCATCAACATTTTATGAACCGATGTCAATCAGCAGAGCTGATATCATGAAAACTGTTATGGGAGGGGTATGGAAAAGTTCCATACCTGGATTATTGAGCAGGCATCAAGAAAATTGTTGCGTTTAACACGTTTGACGTCTTTCAATAAGGGTCTTGAATTTATGTTTTACATACCTGCGATGGTCGCTTTGTCCGTACAGGAGGCTGCATATCCACACACTGAGTGGCCAAACGTTACCATTAGGGAGATTCTTTGCCATAAACGTTACATATTATCAACTTTTTAAAAATAACCTGGTTCAATCGACTCGGGCGCTGTGCAAAATTCAGGGCAAACACTGGGTTTTCTCTCCATCTATGCACGTATTTCCCTTCTTCTAGTAGGCATAAACAGGGGCTGTCTGTCACCAAGTTTGGGCACTGGCGAAGGGGCTACGTATGCCTGGCAGGGTCAGCCCTCTTCTGAGTGCACCCCTGTAGTCTCATAAGGTTATTTAAGTGATGGGAAGGAAGAATAAACGGTTGTTTAGGAGGATAAAATGGCAATCTTCCTGTATCTCTGCCATGACAGGAAGCCACAGATGGGCGGACAGAACCGCAGACTGATGGAAATTGACTATTAACAAAGTGAATGCACAAAGACGCTCTGCGGGAAATTGTAAGCATTTGCGACTTCAAGGTTTTGAAGTGCAGGCCGGAGCGAGCATCAGAACATATCGTACTTCCGCTGATCGATGAGAATGGATTAATTTGACACATGTTCTGAAATGACAGACGAGCTTAACAGCAAAACCAGACGTGAGCTAGCGTGAGAAAAAACGGCACGCTGAGGAGTTCTATGATCGTCTCTTCTCGTTTTGGAAATGATGTCTTGCTGGCCCATCAGATTTAGATGACGTCACTACTTGGTGTCCGTAATGAACCCTTGGTATTGCTCAACGCTACCCTCTTGTGTGTGCCTTGCTGCAGATGTTTTGGGATTGTGCATGCTTGTGTCGGAGTTTCAGATAAGAACTAACCATGACTCACAAACTCACCGCAGCGTTCCGGAGCATGAGGAGCCTCGATTCCCCAACGAGGACCCACTGGTGGGTGGATTTCATTTTGCCATCTGTGTTTGTCAGGTGAGAGTGGTCCAGGGTAAGGAGCCAGCCCATTTGATGAGCCTGTTTGCAGGGAAACCTATGGTGGTGTACAAGGGAGGTACGTCCAGAGAGGGCGGTCAGACTGAGCCCGGTGATGTTCGCCTCTTCCAGGTGCGCTCCAACTCCACAGGGCATACGCGAGTTGTGGAGGTAAGCTACCCGTACAATCACATCAGTATCAGGTTTCTAACAGGATTTTTTTGGCCTACAGCCAGATGACGAGTCCAACCTATACTTCAATGACAATAATGATCGCTCTGTGCTGTGGGAGAACAGTCGAATGTCCTGTGTTAACCTCAGATCTCCCCATCTGTCTAGCTTGATGTGGCAGCATCCAACCTCAATTCCAATGATGCCTTTATCCTGATGACCCCGGGGGGTTCCTTCATGTGGGTCGGTGTAGGGGCCAGCGACACAGAGAGACAAGGAGCCCAGCAGCTCTCCGACATCCTGGGAGTGTCTGCGTCTGAGCTTCCTGAAGGAGGAGAGAGTGGTGAGTGGGCATGGGACCGTTTCGTAGTCGTCGTCTGTACCTACTGACCAGCAAAACTGATGTGAGGAAAAAGAGTTGATTTACCTTTCACACGGGGCCACCGTAGCTCAGGAGTAGAGCTAACGAGTCAGAGGATGCGGGTTTGAACCCACCGCAGGGCATCAGGAAAGGCGTCTGGCCTTAATCCCCCATGCCTGCCCTGGGATGGAGTGGCGACCTGTCCGGGGTGTTTCTCCACCTCCCGCCCTATGAACACTGGGATGGGCTCCAGCTGATCCATGACCAGACATTGGATAAGTGGTTGAAGACATGACATGACCCAGAGTGGGTGGATGTCTGCACCGTCTAGGATGTCCTGTCATCCGAGAGTTGCTGGTTCGATCCCAGTTCCTTCAGAGAACATTTAGGAGTGTCCTTGAGCAAGACATTGAAACCCCTGACTTGCCGGGCAGCTGCCCGCTGATAGACCCGCTGATAGATCAATAGATAGAATCACAGGAATGACTGCAACCAGTAGGGGCGCTAGTGACATCATTATCTCCATTTTATCAGGACGGGTTCATTATTGATGATGTCACTGCTTTGGTATCATTAAAACACCATTTATTCTGCACAGTCTGCAGATTTTCCCATTTAAAAAGTAATCCATTTTGATTAGTACTATGGCAAATGTTGGATCAAGTTTGATACGTGGCGGTATAAGTGGTGTATCCGGTCATAACTGGAGATGTACTGTGTGTCTGCCATCGGCCGGTAGATGACTTCTGGGAGGCCCTGGGAGGAAAGGCTGAGTACCGCACTTCGACTAGACTCAAGGACAAGATGGACGCCCACCCACCCAGGCTGTTCGCTTGTTCCAACAAGACTGGAAACTTCATTGTGAGTTCCCAATGTTTCAGAAATTTACATCAGCGGCTTGCATTGGGACGGAACTTAGACGAGACTTAGTGTTCGTCTGCTCCAATCGTTGGACCCGGTTAATCCTTCATGCTATTTCCCATCTGTGTCCTCTACCTAGATTGAAGAGGTACCAGGGGAGCTCACCCAGGATGATCTCGCCACTGATGACGTCATGATCCTGGACACCTGGGACCAGGTGAATAAGTCAGAGCCATGATTCCACCAGGATGTGTATTTTTCTGGAGATTCTGCAATGTCAAGGGAAATACGGTTCAACTATCTTTCCATCCTTAGGTGTTTGTCTGGATTGGCAGTGAGGCCCATGAGGAGGAGAAGTCTGAGGCAATGGCCTCAGGTAAGAAACTATGGCAAAAATACCCCCGCTGTCAAAGCAAGGCATGTCCCCGTGAGGACAAAAAACACAAAGGGGAGCCTCACTATAAAGTTCACGTGAAGTCTATGACAGAAGTCATTCACACCAATCTAGAACTGCCTATGGGTGCTCCTGTTAGGGGTTGCCACAGTGGATCAGCCATCTTTACAATGGGAATCGGACTTGTGATCCGTAAATTTGATTTGTTAAGATTTTAAAATGGATACCCCTCCTGACGCAAGCCTCCCCATGTTTCCGGACTTGGGACCAGCTCTAAGAGGCATTTGCAACAATATTGCAGAGAATTCCTGAAAATATTAATCCTTCAATATTTAATTTTTAGCATTACAATTGTTTCATAACGGGGAGATGTGCAGTCACCATAAGGGTCTCAGAGTAGAGCCTCTGCTCCTCTACCTAGAGAGGAGTCAGTGGAGGAGGTTCAGCATCTAGTCAGGAGGTCACCTGGTCTCCTCCCTAGTGAGGTGTTCCAGACACGTCCAGCTGGGACGGATGTTATTTCCATCATCTATAATTAAAGGGATTTTCCACCAAAATTGGCATTTTTGTCCACATGGAAATATTTCTCAGCTCATAAGAAGTTTACTTTTTATTACGGTTTATCAGGCCCCATCACAGGGCACCAGGAAGGTCATCTGGCCTTATCCCCAAGCTCCATCTAAGCCTCTGTCCACCCCCATAACATGAGGATTAATTGTGACACATAAAATAGACCTGTTTGATATAAAAACAGTTTTGAAGAGGCAAACTGCACATCATTTCATGGTAAACATTACAACCCAATCCACCAATAAAGAAAAAGCATGACTCGGTTAACTTGTAAATATTTCATCGAACCCAGTGATACTAATCCAACTTGTCTTCTTTCCCAGCGAAACGCTATATCGAGACAGACCCGGCCAACCGAGATCCCAGGACGCCCATTGTGAGGATCAAGCAAGGCTTCGAGCCACCTACATTCACAGGCTGGTTTCTGGGCTGGGACCAAGACTACTGGTCCACTGACCCACTGGAGCGGGCCATGGCTGAACTGGCACTTTGAGCTCTATGCCTTCTTACCCCTGACCTTTAATCCCGCTGCCCCACCTTACGCACTGAGCTCCAGCTGTAAGACTTTAAACAGGCAGTCACCAATACCATGCCAACCTTCTGCCTTCATGACCACAAGACTAATATGACCATTTGTATCTTTTACTTTTGATAAACGTGTTAAAACTTTGCTTTTTTAAGGGCTCGATAGACATCAAATATGCAAAGGATATAAATTAATGGTAGAGTATCTTAATTCACTCTGTCACACACATAAGTGTAGAGAACCGTTTCCGTTTTAAAGGCAATAGCTGTGTTTTCCCTGATCTCTCCTTTCCTCTGGCAGTGAAAACTACAAACATGGTACGGCGGTCATTGTCGTTTGTTTGCCGTCAGCTCAGCAGTAAACAGTTCCCACCTATGACCAAAACCATCACGAGCAGTCTAATGAGCATCTGGGGATGGGATGGTGCCATACCCACCGAGGGAAATATGCATAGCTCAGGAGCCTGCGCGGTCATCTAGCTATAGCCCCGTGATGGAATGGTGACCTGTCCAGAGTGTTCCCCTGCCTTTCGTCCAATGAGCTCTGGAATAGGCTCCAGCATGACTCTGAGGCCTGATTTTGGATAAGCTGTTGAAGGTGGATGAATGGATGGCTGGATGGCTGGGCCATAAAAATAAAATTGACTTGAGTTCATGTTTCACAAACTACATTAAACAATATGGGAACACTGTTATAATGTAGTATTGATTATTGAATTGGTTAATGACCTATGCAACAGAGACATTGCCAAATAGTCATCCCATTTCAGTCCTTTTTCCTGTTTGAGCAGGAACATGTTTGCTGCTGCGCCAGAGGTCATCACAGCTATTGTAAAATGTCAGTCAGTCGATGCCCAAATCCCAGTCTATTATGAAATCTGATTCAGATGCATACAATAACCAGTAATGGTGAAAAACCACAGATTTCAAGGTTAAGTGGCAAATAGAAAATAATACTTTTGAGGGATCCGGAGGTCTCCCGTAAGGTTTTGCACTAAGTAGTCTGCTAAAACAATGGGGCTGGTCGCTCACTGGTAGAGGGTGCGCTTCAGGAATTGCAGGTTTAAACCCACTACAGAGCTTCAGGAAGGGTTTCCTCAACTCCATCCAAGTCTATATCCACTCCCACAACATGGGGATTAACCCTGACACCTAAACATGGACCTCTCAGTCTGCCTTAAGGAACTTTAACAACGCTCATTTGAGAAATATGCAACAAACAAAAAAAATCAAATTTGCCAGATTTGTGTTTTGACAGTGCAACCATCTCACTTTAGATCTAATTGATAAGACATCTAGTACGATATGAAACATTTCACTGTTTTATTATGGTCAAGTCACTGCCCAAAACCAAAAATCCACAAAAAGCAATATTAGCGGTGTCTCAACCTTTCTTGGCTGATGTCAGTACTAGCTGAAGTACCTTTCCATGGCTTAAGGAGGGCTGTGCAGTTGTTTGTACATTTGGTGAGTCAACAGCCTTTAAAATATGGCTTTTACTTGAGGCATTTGCAAAAATACAACTTCTCTGCTTCTCAGCCAGCGTCCTGTGTGCCCATCTAGTATGATGCTCGAGCAATGCTGGAGCGGTCTACATAACATTACCCTACTTTTATGAGCTATCCAAGGCTTTGCTGCTAGAACCCCAACCGGTCATTATTCCTTCAGACATGTGTTGTGGTTCCTCAAAGCATTACTGCTGTCTCAATAAAATCCCCATTAAAAAAAAAACCTGTTTACTGTGTGTGCTTGTCTCCTTGCATTTACCTGTATACATCTTCCGGTGCTCTTGGACACATCTTCAGTGCTGTTCCTGAGATCCTTGGGTGTTTCAACATCATGCACCCTCCTCCAGGTGACCCAGTCGGGGTCAAATCACAAAAGGCTCTGGCTAAAGAATGGGCTGCAAATCCCTTACATCTACCTTCCACTGGGGGGCACCTTGCTCTCTGTCCAGCCTGCTGGCAGTTGCTGACCAGTCCTGTGTATTTAACAAGCTTCTGTTTAAAGGCCTCTTCCAAGAGGAACTTTTACCTAAATAACGCTGATAAAGGGGGTTACGGTAGCTCAGGGGTAGAAAGTGTGCTTCAGGAACTAATGAGTCAGAGACGGCAGATTCTAATTCACCGCAGGGCATTAGGAGGGACATCTGACCTTAATCTCCCACGCCTACCCTGGGATGGACTGGTGACCTGTCCAGGGTGTTTCTCTACCTTCCATCTAATGAGTGGTGGGAAAGCCACCAGCAGATCTGCGACCCGACTTCTGATAAGTGGTTGATGATGACATGACATGACCCTAATACAGCTATCCCCCACGACATGTGACTTAACATGGTAATTAAAGGCTTGGTTCAACATCGAATGGGTCTTTATTTTCCTAGTCTCAAAATATATGTAAATTTACAATAAAATCACAACAAATTCCAGCAAAAGAAAAAAAAATTGCACATTAGTTCTCAAAACTAAGTGAATAGTTTATAAAAAGGTTTTTTTTTTTAAATCCCATTTTTATATGCTGGGCCCAGAAATAATTCAAGGTTCCATCAACCAAAGCGTACTTGTTCTTTTTTGCTTTGCTTTTAATTTTCTTATTCTGCTTTTTCTGGTGACCCAGGGCCGTCAGTTTGTTAAGGAAATGTAGACAAGTTGGTTTTCAACGAAACATTAAATCGGTTTCCATCTCAATTCTATGTGGTGACGTTCAGTTGGGGCAAGTGAACAAGACGTGTTAAGAATACCGAGTTGTTCTTGAGACACCACCCAACTCCCACGCCGTCTGGTTCAGGTATTCAATGGTCAAAAGGCCAAAAGTGCTGGGCAGCTTTTGGGTGTCAGCATATTTACGTTTTGCCTCCTGGTACCACGCAGCTGCAGTTTTAACTAACATTAGTTCTTCATTCACTTGTCTGGTTTAAAATATCTCCCATCACACAAGTGACCTGAGTAAATCTGCATCCTGCACAGAAAACATTGAAACGCTTTCTGTGCAGTTGCAGTGGAATTAAACAAATATCCCAAAATAACCTGTAGTAGCAGTGACATCGGGGACCATGTGTACACGATACAAATAACAAGTAACAATATATATGACTCACTATACTTTTTTCAGAATCTAGAATATTTCCATTAAAAAAAGGAAAAAAAAAGCATATTCCTTGTCACACAAAAAGCATGGCAGATATGAGCTGAATTCATTTGAGACCATTTAAAGATATTCGGTTAACTTTCATACCCAGAAGAGTTAATCTCAAAGTACTGGTGTTGAGGAAAAAAAAAAAAGGTACAAAAGCACTTGTATTCCATTTGGAAATGCATAGAAACGGTATGTAAAGGTAAGTGATGGCAGCACCTTAAGGCTTGTAGCAGGTAACATTGTAATCACCACCGCTTTAACATAAAGGCAATCCGCTTCCTAGTCCCTGCTCCCTTGCCGTAACCACCGGAGGTGCACGCCTGGCTGGGATCTCACTGGGCAGAACACACATGTGGTGTATATATGAACCACGTCGTGTTAACACCCACAAGTAACAATGAGCTTAATGACTACGGACTTGTCACTCTCAACTCCAGACCGAATTCAAGGTCGCACCAGTCCGGGAAACCACCGTATTGGCACGAGAGAAAAGTGGTTCGTGTGAGGGTGAGAATGTGAGAAGTTGAACATATATGGAGGTGTGAGAATGTGTCAAGGCCACATGTCCAGCAGGTACATACCTTTACTGTGTTGGCTTGATTCAGGTATTGTCAAGAAACCAGATTTTACCGTGTATATTCCACCCTCAGTGCTCTGAGACCCGAGCGTGTGTTAAAACGCCACGGCGTGTGAAGCAGGAAACATGTGGACAGGTGTGGACGGAAGCGTGCATGAAATGCTGAAAGGTTTCTCCCATGACACGTGTCCAGATGAACTGCTTCATGTGTCTGGGGAGCATGTGTTTGAAATGCTTTTGCCATGATGAGGCTAAAAATGCTGTTTAAATGAGAATGGGCGGAGCTTAACCCACCTCCCTGTGAATGGAACCTTGTAGCAAGCCTTAGTAAGCAACATTTTGCTAATCATTGCTAATGAACTAAAAGAAAGGTGAATCCATCTAATCATCGTCTTCATTTAATTGTTTCCATCCCCGGTTTAAATTCTTATGGAAAGTGGGCACTGAGCACCGGGGCTGATCCTTTCATTTGTCTTGCTTTAAGCTACATCATGGCTGCAGTAACACAACCTACCTAGCTAACAATAAAACTCTTCTCTACCTTGCAGTCAAAAGCGGATGAGTACAAGTCACGATGGGTCTCTAAAGTACGGCTGTTTAAAAAGATAGATTTGTGGTGGACAACGGGGCCTAACTGAGTGGGTATAAAAACAGGGTGGAGAAGTGTGTGTCTGCATTTCAGCATCCTGCCTAGCGCTTAATAAAGCTCTGCATCATCTCCAGTGGAAGAGGGAAGATGATGGTGGAATTCTTCTCTGCAGCGATGGTGTTGAGGGTCTGAAGGTAGCGGAGCTGTAGGGCCGACGGCGACTCAGCAATTACCAGGGAGGCCTCCTTCAGCGCCCGTGAGGCATTCATCTCTCCCTCCGCTGCGATGACCTGCACATAGACACAAGACAGGATAATTAATGTGGTAGAAAGAGGGGGGGGGTTAACAAAGGTGTAAATCAAGTGTGCCTAGCTAAGAGGGGGATAAAACTAGTATGGGATTATATCAAGAGCAGCCTTTTGAACAGCATACACAGGGCATAGAAATAAGATCCGACATCAGTGAAAGGAAGGGCTGTTCTTTCCTCCTCATATTCTTTGCATGTGATTTGTGAATTACCCAGATCACAAGCACTCCCGTCTGGAGCTGCTAAAGAGTCTGTGTAAATAGCGTGATCTTTTAATGCTCTGGCAGGATGCTTTGAAACAGCAGCGATTTGTACGGTTTTCTATCCCTTTGTACTGAATTAGTTGAATCTGTCATCCAGCTGTTGGCTCGTATCTATTTTACAGTCGGTTTTGGTTTTCAGGGATGTGCGCAGTATTTGAAAATCTATATTACCGTCAGCTTCACTCTCACTAACATTTGATCCATTCTATTGTTTAGGAGCAGTGGGCAGCTTCTGTTTTAAGCTCTCTTGGTTTGTTTTGTCATCATTTCTTGAAGAAATTGACTTGAACTGACATCAGTCAAGTGGAATATATTGGGTCATCACTAAAAATGATCTGCCAGTGGGGCAATACGAGTAGATTTGCCTAGAACATACATCATACTCATCTCTATTACATGGTTTTATGCTCCATTAAACTGAGATCAGATTTGTAGGTCACTAACAGTTTTGGATCACAGATGGTGGTTTGTGCATGTCTCCAGTACGACACCGTGACATGATATGCTGATCTTCAATGACCGCTGTTGTTAAGTACAAATTGGTTTGTGGGGGTTGTGTGATCAGACCAGGCATCCTTGCCCCCTCTTGGGTTAAGTGGAATTTTGCTGGTAATAGCTACTAGCTACTACCCAATAAGCAAAAAGAGCTCAAAGAGAGATGACAGATTTATTTGTTAAATTGAGGCCCCCCAACCCAAACCCAGCCAAATCAAATGACAGCTGCAGATTTCTCTTGATGCCCACAACCATGTGCAAAGTGATGCAACCAAGAATTTGATGCATTCTCCGAGAGAAAAACCTACAGGATTATTTAGACATGAATAGAGAGATATTTTTCTGCATATATTGATAAAATGAGGAGAGTACTTCATTTCATGCTTATTAATTGATTAGAATCATCCTAGGCAATGTAGAGCTCCTTCAGTATGGACAAATATGAGAATGTGATTGAACATGTAGGCGTGGCCTAGCTCAGGAGGTAAGGCCGTCATCTAGAAATCAAAATATTGGTTGTTCAGTCCTGGCCCCTGCAGGAGGATGTGTTGACGCGTACTCGAGCAATAACTGAACCACTACCAGTTGAAGCCCTGCGATGCAAGGAAGACCTATCCAGGTTGCTTCCCCGCCTTTCAACCAATGAGCACTGTGATAGGCTCCAGCACGACTCTACGACCCGACTTCAGATAAGCGGTGGATGATGGATGGATGGATGGATGGGTGGTTGGATTAAACATAGTTGTACCTTGTGTTTGAAAAAAATGAAGGAACTGTGTGAGTGTATGTGTGCAAGTCTGTTTGTGTGTGTGAATTCAAGCAAAATCCCACCTTAGCCCTGGCCTCACGGCTTGCCTCAGCCTCAGCTGCCATGGCTCTTTGGAGTTGAAGGGGCAGTTTTACATCCTTGATCTCAACCCGCTCCACCTTGATCCCCCAGTCGTCTGTAGCATCATCCAGAGAGGCCTGAGGAGGATACAGATGTACTTTCAATTTTCCCATCTCAAGTAACCTCCTTGTATACACGGAGTTTCCCAGGTGCACGCACTCCCCTCTGACAGACCGAGGTGAACGTCCAGGGGATGGACATTGACATGGTGACCTCTTACTGGTACCTGGGTGTTCACCTCAACAATAAACTGGACTGGACTGACCACCGGAGAGCACCGTATAAGAAGGGTCAGAGCAGACTCTATCTGCTGAGGAGACTGAGGTCTTTTGGAGTGCAGGGGGCACTCCTCCAGACATTTTACAACACGGTGGTGGGACCAGCCATCTTCTATGGAGTGGTCTCCTGGGGCAGCAGGATCTCAGCCGCGGATAAGAGGAGACTTGGTAAACTGCATCCCAGATGAGGCCAACGATGGTTGGCTATATGTACAACCATTACGTCATGCAAATAAAGCAGTTTTTTTTATTTGGTGGTGGTGTCTACAAAAATCAGAAGTGAAACAGACGGATCTCCTGACGTCTTAAAGATTAAGACAGCATTACTTACACTTCTACCAAAACCATCTGCTCCATGTAAGTAGAAAGTTGAGCACATCTGACACGTCACAAACGCCAAGTGTACGCTACCTGCATGCTGTGTGCTATCTCTTCACGGTCGGAGAGGATCTCAGACAGATTCTTGGTGCCGAGGACGTTCCTCAGGGTGGTCTGGGCAAGCAGGCGAGTTGCTGCATCAGCGTTGGTGATGTTGGCCACAGCCAAGGTGGCATTCTGGACACGGTAGTACACGACGCCATCGACACTCACGGTCACAGAATCTTTGGTCAGCACCTGAGAGCAAAGGAAGGATAGAAGCCCAGTCATAACGTAGGGATATGATAGTAATAGTTCATTAGAGGGTCAGGGGAAAGTCAAATGGAGTTCAGGTTAAATGCAGCATGAGTTGCTTCGTGTTACTGGCTTTAAAAGAATGCATCGATGTGCGTGGGTCTTACTTCTTGTGGTGGGATGTCAAAGGTGATGGTGCGCATGTCCACATTGATAAAGCTGTCGGTGCAGGGCAAGATGAAGAACAACCCTATTGAAACACAGACCCACAGTTGCAGGTTAAACAAAGACGGAGAACATTTGAAAGCACAAGCAGTGAGAACATGCTGGTACCATCATGGATATACGATCACACAGTGATGACATCAATTCTTCATTGGCCCACTTTGGGCTTTCAACTCGTGAATGCAGGTGTGGCGAGTGAACCAAGAGACTGTGGTTAACTACATCCTTCTCAAGCCCGCTTTTCTCCACATTAACTGAAACGGCACAGCGGAAACAGCACTAGAGGCCAGGATGGCCCTTCGGGTCCAATATGTGTGAACTGAAATCATAAAAAAAGCCTCACGGCAGTCGAGAATCTGTCGACTAAATGTTCCAGTTGCACGCCAAGTAGAGGTGGGTCATTGGATCATAGTCACTGGTTCATAAGAGGGAAATAAACCTCAGAAAAAAAGCTATTCTTTGATGCAACATCCTCTGTTGCATCTCAGATTGTGGCAAGACTGTGTTGTCACGGAGAACAAAGCACCGGTTGGCACTAGTCGCTCTTACACAGAGCAGTCTCCCTTCAGCCACAGAGCATCAGGAAACGCAGAGGAACAGTTTTACTGCAGGCCTCCTATAAAGGAATGTCCACCCTATGCCAAGAATCTGTTTACCCATGAGGAAAAGGGCCAACAAACTAATTTTGATACTAGCTAATACCTCTTGGATGTTCTGAATAATTACATAGAAAACTACCAAATGCTGTATGAAGCCTTTCATGGGGAAATGGGGAAGTAAAGGCGGGTGGGAGATGTGGATGAGATATTTAGAGAAACCAAAGCCTGCTGTAAACATTATGGCATGAGGACTTTAGCCTATCACAAAATGAGGGGGATGGTCTCTGGTAGATGAACAGAGAGTTATTATTACCCTGCAGGTCATGAACAGGCACCTCTGGAATGTCGAGGAGTTGTATTTCAAACGTTACAGATGCCACTTGCTTATTTAAAATCCACCAATGACTCCTTCCCGCAGTCTCTAGGGCCTGTGATTCTGAGACACCAGGCCCGGTTTGTTAGGAATAAAAATCAAAAAGGAGAAATGTTTTGTATGCCCTGGCATTTCTCCCTCAGTGAGTTAGTATATGAAATTATAGATCAGCATGTATCCCAGACATTCAGTCCTTCAACAGAGAGGCAGACATCTTCTGCTCTTTGCAAGATATTTAAATTAGCCTAAGTCTTGGGGAGGCATCAATCACAGTTTTAAATAGATTGAATGGATGAGAGAGAGGGGGGGCTAGGCTAATAAGCTGAAAGCCTGGGTGGGTCATGTCAGTATTTATTGCAGTCTGCAGCGGAGGCACCCAGCCAACGCCCTCCACTACTGCATCAGCACTGGGCTGCCGACTAGATAATGTAGATCAAATGTTTTGCCTCCTCTCAGTCTGCCTGACATGGCTGGAGCTCGCCCACATCTACGTCTGTAGTTTGGTCTCTTGTGACGAGCCCAGTGGTGCATTTTGAAAATAAGGCACACATCTCGTGCACTTTACCATCAATACTTAGCTAAATAAAACAAGAGGTAAATGGGAAATAAACATATTTCTATACTACGCTTCACTAGTCTATTGACCACTCAGAGAACTTTATGATGTATGCCTCATATTTACTAAGCATGGGGGATTAAGGCCAGATATCCTATTCTTGATGGCCTGTGGTGGGATCAATCCCGCTAATGATCATACATCCCATCAGAATGTAGATATCTCTAAATGGAAGTGTTTCCTGTTGCCTCAGTGTTTGTGAAAATAAATGAACACGTCTCCATCACAAAATGATTTCTTCAAGAATGACCGCAATCAGCAGCAGTTGCACTCAGTCGTCACCTTTGCCTCCCAACACCTCGTGATAGCTTTTAAACATGGACTGGAGGGCATTGAAACGCAAACAGGGCTGTGCAGAAACGGAGAATCTAAACCAACAGCTAATGACTGGCGAATCACACATGCTCCTCAACCGCACATGTCAGTTCTATATTTAAACAAGACTTTCCCACAGGAAACCTCCTCGCCAGAAGAAATAACAAGTGACATGAGAACATGTGGATGGCTCTCGCCAGGTCTGGTCAAGCTGTGTTCAGCTGGCTCAGAATAAATGATGGGTTTTAGCAATACCATGTGTGGCAAGGCAACGTCTTAGCCTGAGGTGACAGGTCTTCTAATCTAAGGCTTCAGTCGGGATATTATGTGGGCAAAAATATGAAACAATAAACAAAACAAAAAAAAACCCATAGTCAATAGTAGGCCTGCATTCAGTTTCAAGCTCCAGACCATAATACCAGCTCATTCTGTTCCCAAGGTCACAGGACTGTTGTGGTTTCCATCAGTGACACCATGTAACCTTGTTACTCTTACAGCTGAGCCTTCAAAGACCAAATAGAAGTGCTGTGTATCAAAATGGTGCCGGGAATCTGCTGTGGTCTGTTGCCCCATTCAGTCCGTATGCTGTCATGTCATCAGTTGATGAAACCGCCTTTGTTGATCAAAGAATCAAGATTTGAGGGAGGAACTCCTAAATTAGACAAATGTTACCAGTCAGTCTACATGTTATCCAACCTCCAGCCGCGGACTGTTTCACTGGACGTGAACTGTGACTCAGGATACGAGATTCTTTTTTCTAACCTGGTCCTTTGGCTCCGCCTCGCAGGATCCGCCCCAGGCGAAAGATGATGGCACGCTCGTACTCTTTGACAATCTGTCAAGAAATAAAGAACTTGTAACGCTGATTTTCTTTTCTTCCACATCCCTCCCCTGCTTGACATTCAACAGATGGCCACTGATTGGAATCTGAGAGATCACCATGGTACCATATGGCTTTAGGGTTCATAATTCAGTCAAACCATTATGGTTTGATAATGATAATAATAATAATAATAATAATAACAATAATGATAGAGACCGATATCCCTTCAGCTGTATTTGTGTTACAAAAAAAGGTTTTATTTTTAGAGCCTGTTTTAGTTTTCAAGAGATGTTGAAATTATTAGTACTACTATATTCTGAATGGAAGACTGGGGCCTTGCTTCATGACCTGACCTTAATGCACATCCAAATGGACAATGGAAGGGTGAGCAGTGTCAGCAGGATGGAGAACAGAACAAGGACGTAGCCGCAAAAGCCAATACCAGAATCTCCATCTTCCAAGGCTAGAGGGGAGAAATAAAGACACAAATAGGAGTTAAAATAACTTGAAATGACTTCATTGTATTACAAAGATGATACCACTTTAATTCTATGCACCTATTCACAAAGCCACTCTTTCACATGCAGTTCTTAAAAGTTAAAAAAGCACCCAGAGTATTTCAGCTCTCCTGAAACCAGGACTTCTGAATGGTATGCTTTGAAACAAACGCATGATTCACCCCGACCCACTATGTGATTCAAAAGGACAAAAGCTGATCCGCCTGAGCTGGCTTTGGAGTTCTCTGCTGCCTTGCCCTCCAAAAGACTGGCTGCCAGTCCTCAACACACTACGCAGCAAACACAGCAAACTACGTCTTCTGAGGGTGTTTGAATTTGGCAGGCTAGACACCGGTGAACACACTGCAGACATGCTCGCTTCTGAATTTTCTCATTTTACTTGATTTGACTTTTAGCCAATTAAGTCAGTGGACATTAGAGGTCAGGAATCCCTAGGATGACACAAAGCATCCTAAAAACATATCGAGTCAGCTGGGCTCTGTTGTCTCTGAATCCTCAGGATCCCTGGTTTCTTCACCCGTTAGACATTAGTTATCTAATCCACTAAAACCCACACACACACACACACCTCAAACCAGCAGCATTATTTCCTTTGCAAAACGTTGCCCATACGACATGCAGCTGCAACACACAAGGTTCATACCTGCATCATCGCCATAAGTGTACCTGTTTGTCCCTATGGAGGAAGTCAAACGACTTTTTAGCACACATTAGACATTGGAATGACCAAGCATGGACGTGAACTAACGTGCAAAATCCGTACCTTAGAGAAACTTCGTTTGCTTAGGGTGTGAAGGAGGTCAACAGTCAAAGGTTAGAGAAATAAATCATGGTTTGCACAAACTAGTCTGCTATTCAGGAGTCACCCCTCTGAACATTCATCATTTTCATGTTCACCTGCAACAAATGCATGACACAGAAAAGCCTCGTGGAATAATCAGTGTGGGGTGAGTCTGACAGTGAGCTGTGAACTCCATGGCGGCAGGTCCTACCATCAAAATTAGTCCTTGCTTTGATTTTACTACATGGCTGTACCCTTGCAGAAGAAGTAAGCATAACCGAGTACGTTTGTGAAGTAGACTTAAGTATATAATGCAAACTAACTTAGGGGTGCTAAATATGTAAACGTAAGTAGAGTGAAATGAGGGCAAAGTTTCCTTTCAAGCACACGCGAGAGAGGGCTGTTGAACATGTTGCTAGTAGTCCCCATGCTACACACGGACTCAGATGGTCCTTGGGGGGGATTAAGGCCAGATGTCCTTCCTGAGATCCCATGATGCATTTGTACCTGCAACATCTGGCTCGTTATTTCCCCGAAGTGTGCGCTCAGCCTGATATTACAGTCAACACTTTTGGCCAAAGTATAAGAAAAGTCTAAAAGTACTAGTATACGTATACTGTTCCCAAACTTACTTTTGGCAAGTCCAAAAAAAGTCAAATAAAATCAGGTGTGCTTATCATTTCAAATTTGACGGGAAAATAACACTCATGTGTTGTTGATTCATGGCCAATGATCCACGGTAAGGAGATTGGAAAAAATGTGCATCAGTTCATCTGAACACAACATTTACTGAGAAAACATGATTGTGGTATTTGAAAACTAATGATAAAAAAAAATGTATTCATCTAAAACTACCATTACTACTACAAATAACAATAACAATCCCGGTCATAGGGACAGTGGATATTAATGAACATTTAGATTGGAAACATGTCATATTTAGCCACCAGGCTGATTTTCATGTAGTCCCAAGCAGTAAGGGGGATTCGGTGCCTTGACGAAGGACACGCTGGAACACTTTTTGCCAGTACTGGGGATTGAACCAGCTGCCCTGCCTCCTGAACCATCCCACCCCATCTATTACTAGTGGTAGTCATTTCCGTCCAGCACAGCATCATCCAGTCAAAGGATGTGTTTCCATCTCTTCAAGGTACCTCCTGCAGGATCCAAATCCCATTTAGGAGTCAGCCAGATGGAGGTATGCAAGTTCAAATCCACCCTCTCTGGAATTAAACTAGCACTACTTTCAAATACTTACAAATGTGCACGTCTACTAAAAGAAGCACTGCAGTATGGACAAAAATATTTGGGGGGGGGGGGGGGAAA
>OMLC01025268.1:1677-21290 GCA_900302585.1 Regalecus glesne | reverse complement strand
GTCCAACTCAATGTATGCCTAAAACCAGTTATTAAACTTTAACAAAACCACCCATTTGTCAGAATACAGGTGGGACTGATATTGATTGTAGAATTGGTAGAGTACATGTCCAAAATAAGCATCACTAGATCATCGTCACCATCATCAGTTTTATACTTTTTCCTCTGCTTGAGTGGGAACATGTTTGCTGCTGCACCCATGTTTTTCTTACCTGGTTAAAAATGTCATTGTTTCCAAAAGTTGCACAAGATGCCAGCTAGTATTATGTAACTTGCTTTCACGGTCCAGATGGATGACAGCCGATGTATCAAAGGAGGAAAACCCGGGGTTTCAGCTTTAAAGCGCACAAATTTTTCACAAACGACAGTTTAACTGGTGTTTTGGTAGTCGTTACAACAAAAACCTATGAAATAGACCTTGCAAGCATGAGTGTAAGGCCCCAGTTTTTTCTGTCATATGGACATATTAATAGTCATATAATTCATAAATATGTCCTTCAGGGATCAATTATGTCTGAAATTGTCTTGCCATAATATGTTCTTCTATACTATAGTATGGCTCCACCCTACAAATTAAATTGGCTAACCATCCCATAGCCTGCCTTAGTACTGGTAGTAACACTAATTTGGCTCCACTCTGTAATCCAGTCCGGATTTTTGTGTGTATTGTGTGTCTGTGTGTGTCTGTGTGTGTGTCTGTGTCTGTGTGTGTGTCTATGTGTGTGTCTGTGTGTGTGTGTGTGTGTCAGTGTGTGTGTGTGTGTGTGTGTGTCTGTGTGTGTTTGCGTGTGTGTGTGTTTGCGTGTGTGTGTGTGTGTGTGTGTGTATGTGTGTGTGTGTGTTTGTGTATGTCCATATGGTTGCGAGTGGAGGGGGACTTTATGAAGGTGTAAAGTTCGCCTCCACCAGAATCCACCCCGGGTATTTTGACTTGCCATGTCTTTGTCCCCGGAACTTGCAGTCCCAACTATCCACCGGGATTTTGCTCCGCTCTCGCATCTGGACCTCAGCAGGCAGAGAATAAAGTTTAGCTACTGTACCGTCTCAAAGGAAACTTGCAACTATCGAGAAAAGGAGAAAGAAAACTTTTACTTTTCAGTTTTACCTTCCTATCGTGTGTTTTCATTTTTTGTTTGTCGAAGTCGAAGCGGTCATATTTCAATTCTTCAATTTTTGCCAGTGAAAAGGGTTTTTTCTTTATTTATTCAACCCGATGTTTCGTTGCTGTCTATGTGTTTTAACGAAGAGTCGGGAACGTGACGTTATTATATAAGAGAATACTTCGAAACGGACGCCCTTCGAGCTGTGAGAAGAGTTGTCGTGTTTTTATCTAAGTTGATATATGTGTGCGAGTATCAGGAGAACCGTTGTGAATGAACTAACTTATCCTGACTTCAACAACCAGTGAAGTGCAACGAGCCACCACGAACCCATGAGGGAACTCAACGCGGGAGCCGCTGAAACCTCGTCCTAGTTTGGTCTACCTGAGTGATTTAACACGCTTCGTCGTTGTTGTTTTTTTATGTAAATATATCGACTTTAGCTCAAATTTAAGGCCCACCGAAGACCATGTTGGTGCTCTCAGCAGTTTACACGTTAGTCGTGCTCATTGTGTCGGCCGAGGCTGAGCCCAAGTCAAGAAACTGCAACGAAGTCCGGGCTGCTTACAGCTCCAAAGGCTTCAATGTCAACGATGTTCCCAACAAAGGAGTACAAGGTGAGTTTACTTAGTTATTCTTTAACTTTAACTTCAGTTCTAAACTGATACCACCACGTGTGGAGTACTCCCCCTGTTGTCGGTAGCCGCTGTCACGTTGAAATCGACACTGTTTACGATTTTGTCCAAGTTCACACAACTCTTACGAACATAATAATGCACAGATGTTGGTGATTTAACTCGACGGAAGTTGCTTATTAACGTATAGGACTAAGCTAATCCTATATACCTAGCTTACGGCCAGCGCACCGGCAAACTGTTTGAGTGGCTACTCCACCAGGCGAGCCGATTGTCTGTGCACTTCACAAGATGAGAAATCGTAATTATACAGCTACTGCGTTTCTCACATACATACTTGTACACATGCACACGCTTACACACAAACCACTGGGGTCTGTGTTTATTTCCAAGCTTCCTTAATGGTGTCCCGCACGCTTGTGGAGCGGAGGCATCCTGCAGTGATTTGGTAAACATCCATGTGCATTGTGGACCGGGGTTAAATCTATTATTGGGTCACCATAGCCCAGTGGGTCAGGTTAACATCTCTCACTCAGACCTGTGGTATTCAAAACTAGAGATACAGGGAAAGGAATAGAAACAGTCGTGGTGTTGGCAAATATACGCGGTAATCAGTTAATCAGTTAAACACAAGTCATGGAAACTTTTTTTTTTGGTGGAAAGGGGCTCACAGTGAAGCCTTGAGGGGAGCCGGAGAAGGGGGTTGGGGTTTGAAATTCCTCTGCCCTGCATACTTAAAATCTCTCCCTCTTTGCTTTTCCTTTTGCCTGTTGTTAATGTTGATGTGAATGAATGCCTGAAGAAATTGCACAAACTCTAAAAATGTAAATCCACTTGAGTTAACTTTTTTTTGGGGGGGGTTAATCATTCTCCTTTCATCTATACAAGTAGGTCAGTGAGGCATGGTCACTGTCAAGTTATGTTTTGTCTTTATTCGATTTAACTGATCTTATGCTAGACAAACTGGACTGAACGAGTTTAAGCAGTCATCATTACCTCTGCTAAGATGGTTTTATTGCCTGCTTTTGACTTCACTTTTTTTTACTCAAGCTCTAACAACCGCCAAGAACTTTCTTTCACCGGATGTCCAAAGTATGAGTTTAATTGACACAAGAGACTCGTTTGTTTGCGGTTTCCTTTTCCATTATGAGTTTGTTTTGCATAATGACCGTTTAAACTGTCTTTTTCTGCTGAGACCATGATGGCTCATTAGAATAAGAGTTGGATCTAACTGTCAGAATAGCTGAAGACCTTTCCCCTGCATTTCACACTAGCCTACGGGTCCTTTGTCTTCTGTCTTCATATCATTGAAATGCTAAGTATCATTGAGGATACCCCCAAACTTGTTATATTTAATTGTGGTGCATCTCCCAGGTTTGAATGAGGGGTTTGACTTGAGGTCGATTTTGTCGTGCAGGAGGTTTGTGTGATACACACACACACACACACACACACACACACAAACACACGTGCCTGTCCTAACAATAGATTCTTGATATATGCCTCAGTGGAAGATGAGGGCAAACCTCAAAGAGCATCTTTTTGTTCTTTATGAAGACTGAGTCATATGAAGTGACAAGGTGTACTGTCTCTAAACAGTGTTGGAAGTCTCCAAAAGCAAAAGGCAGATGGAAAGCCTTTCACTGTGGAAAATGTTTTGTGTTGCTGGGGTCCAGATGTGAGATCATAACATAGTCTTTGCTGTCCTTTTCCCATGTTTCATCCCTTGCAGTGGTTTTAAACAGTAATTTACCCTCATCCAACTGTAACACTCTACCTATTTGAATGGATAATAATGGTGCAAAGCTTATATTTAAAATTACACCCGATTCTCTTTTGTCAGCAAAGGACTTTTGTTACATACTTGTGGGTAGTTTTTAATTGTGTATATTCTAGTTTGCAAAACCATGTTTAATCAAAATAGAATAAAATTAGATTTTGGTTTTTGTGTCAGCTGTCTCTGGTAGAGTCGTGTCGAATCAGATTGGTGGAATGTGTATCATATTAAAGACATAGCTCATGCTAAACTGATTCCTTTCTTGCAACCACAAGCATCTTTTGTTTTTGTTGGCTGAATGGAGATAACACTGTTTGTTGCCATTTACATTACTGATGGGCTCAGTAAGAGTCTGACTGGAGATTCAATAAAGATGTTTGGATGCAATAGAATTGCAATGGAAAATCCTCAATACCTTAACATCAGCTGGATTAAATGATATTGAAGAACAGTACACTCAGTTGTTAAATCTGATGTTGGTCCCATGTTCTCAATTTTTTACCATTCACGTGGAAACAGTTCAGGACCTAGTTTTCTAGCCTTGTTGGTTACATGAAGATTGGTTTATGGTCTGTGTTTGAATACCTTATTTCATGGGAATTTAATGAGCCTGACCATTTTAACGATGGTAGGTTAATCCTTTCATTAAGTATTTAGAGTGTTATTTTGGCTTTGTGTGTGTGAATTTGTGGCACAATTGGGTAGTTTTTTTCCAGCAGTTTTTACTTTATACCTTGCTGGATGTCAAAAGGTATGGCACTAAATAACATGCTGGACAGTGGCAGGGAGGGACATGCTCTTCTAAAGACCCAGAGTGCAGAGAGTGGGTTAACACTGAACAGACTGGTATCTGCCATGTCAGTCGGTTCTGGTTCAGGGCCTGGGTGTTCCATTGCTCTTTCTGAAACCCTTCAAACTAAATTTGTGCTGGTAGTCTGGCTTGATGTAATGCTTCAGGTATGGGACAATGGCAAACATCAAAGAGAGGAGGGTATTTTTCTTTCCCTTCAGCACAAGGAGCATCCTATGTTCCCAATCAGTTCAGCGCATTATAACTGAAACCTAAAGCGTCTATGACCTCAATACATTGGCCTCTCGGTGAGCTCAAGATATTTGGTAGTCCAAGACTGTGAGGTCTCCTTCCCCCTTCTGGTGGTGGCTCTGAATCCTGCATCTTTAGCGTTTGGTTAAATAACAGGTTGTGTTATTGCAATGCCACGGAGCAGATAAGATAAGACAGGGGAAACTGGGACACGGGCAATCGGTCCAAGTTTTATAACTTGAAAGCAAATGTTTGAGTGCACTCTAGTCTTTAGGACTGTGATTTACCATTTTAACATATAAAATGATTAACTAATAAATCCCTGGGCATGTTTCTCACTTGTCTCTCAAGGTCAGTCTCACAAAGCCTCCAAAGACTTCCTCAATTGTAAAGTAGAGCATTTACCCAAGATAACTAAATTGCAGGAGTTTCTTCAGTGATTTGGTGGAGATGCATAAAATTTGAGCAGGGTTGAAAGTTTTTGAATTGTATACTTGAGGTGCTACATTTGAGGAGAAATAAGTTGGATTGTTTTTGTAAGCCCATACAGTATCTTTAAAGGTCTGATCAGTTGAAATGCTTTTTTCCCTGCAATTGGAACTTAATGGACATTTGATGTACAAATAATGTGCTGGGGTCATGCGTATGTTATTAATGTCCACCTTTAATTCTGGCCTTATAAGGAAAATGCCTCCTGAGTTCTCACCCAATCAAAAGCACAGGCTTGGGGCTTGCTGATGTAAGAAAAGTCTATTCGATTTCTGTTGGCTGAATTTCTGAAGGTAATCCTATGATGGAGACATAGATAGTAATGCTGTAACATCACTTGCTAGCTACTGTTATAATCTATTGCAGATCATCCTAACATGGCACTATATGAATGAGCACATTTTTGAAAATTGCCTCCATCACTATTAATTAATGTCATAACCAGCTCCATGTGGCAGGTACTAGAGCAAGCGATGTTTTACTTGGTTGAGAAATTTGCTTGCTTTGACTCCAAGTTAAGTTTTGCCAACTTATTCCAGTGGAAATGAGGAAGGAGACAAAGTTGGTGCCCATTCTGAAAGATGATTGGTTCCAATTTCTGTGACAATATCTGATCCTGTCTGGCCATTTTGACAGGTGAAATTGCCAGGGATTTGCTCGCTCTTGTTATGTTAGGAACCGGTGTTCGCTTCAGTTGCTACAAACAGCATGCCAGCTTGTAACACTAGCTGACCACTTAATTGATACATAGACTACAACCCATATGAATTGTGCCAAATTACCATTCACTAACCTCTTGCAATCCTTGAATTGGAGGTAAATCAACTTTGGGTTTATATTCTGGCTCATTTTGATACGACTGAATAGCTGCCATTAAAAAAGAGCTAATTAATAGATGTCTGTGAAGCCATGTGGACATATTATCAATGCACCCATTGATCAACATTAGAATGGGAGGGCCTTTTCTCTTAGGATGTGCTTACCCATCAAACAGGGATTTTGGCACTTCTGTGGAAACTGAGTGGCCCATAAAGCATTGGTTTATTTCAACAAATTCTTGTTGAAATTTAGTAAAAGATGACTGCATCAGCTTTTAGTAAGTTTATTATATTCTAAGATGCTGGACAATACCTTTAGCTCTTTGCACTTAGGACTGCAACTAATGATAGTTTCCTTATCTGTTCACCTGTTGATAATTTTTATGATTAATCATTAAGATATAAAATTTCTAAATACTGACAGACATGTCACAAGTTCCCACAACCCAAAGTGACGCAGCAGCCAACAATATTCTGCATTTTGATTCTAGATTATATGAGTTGAGAATGGCAACAAACTTGGTATTTTTGAGGCTGTAATAGGCAATTATTTGGTATTCTTGATGAATGAAAAACACTTTATTGATTATGAAACTGATCAATTGTATCGATCAGCTAATATTTAAATCGGTTGAGGAGCTTTTCGTGTTCTAGATTAACTTCGAGTTATATTTCCTGAAACTTGGAGTCCTGTTTCTACATAAGTTGACAGACTTGGTTTCATGATCAACACCTCATATGAGATTGTAAACCAAGGCACCATTATGTAGCAGAAGTGAAACAAACCAGCATTGCTAATAGCACGTAGTGCTAAGTCTGCAAAGAGGAGGTGATGTTTGACAGTTTTAGTATCGCAGCCAACATGACATGATGGTTTTGGAGAAAAGGCATTATATCATAACTGTTATTGGATGGAACTAATTTACATTAGAAGGACATAATTTATCCTACAACAAACTTTCTCATTAATGGGAGATAATTCATTATCAAATTATTGGTCAAAAATAAATCAATATAATTTCTTAAACATATTTAAGATTTCTAGAAATCAACAACATGATTTATTTGCATATTTCAATATTCTAAATGGGTTCCTGCACATTTGTGGCATTCAAACATATCTTGATAAGACTTATATAAAACTGATTTAGGGTACCATAACCTAGTCAGCCACCTATCTGAAATCAGGTTGCAGAGTTAGCTGGAGCCCATCCCAGCGCTCATTGGGCAAAATGTGGGGAAACACCCTGAACGGTTGCCATTCCATTACAGGCACCTAATAAAGGGTAAAACTGTATAATTTGCAGAAGATAACATTCAATGGGACATTCTTTAAAGCTGTTTAGAGATGGCACTAATACATCACATAAATGGCAAATATGGTGCTTTTCTAGTCTCACAGTGGTTTAAATGTGCCTGATATTTATCAAGCATGGGACATTCAGGCCGGATGTCCTTTTTCTGACGCCCCACTGGGGGGATCGAACCGGTTATGCCAGACATGGAGGCACACACTCTACCACTAAGCCACCATGGCCCACATATCTTGCTTTTTCAACTCCAACTGGATGGCCTCTTTTTGTGAACTCTAACTGATGAAGGCTATCTGTCTGTCACCAAGTCACACATGACTTAGTGTCTCCACAATGCTGTCAGTGGCGTTGTGCTGCTCAAGTCCATATGTGACTGCTAGAACCTGTTCAAAATAAACTGAGGTTATTATCTTGGGTAGCCCAGATGTATCAACATGTGGTTTGGTCTATGATTAGTGTGCAAGACTAAGGGTATTAAGCATAAAAATATCCTTGGGTTAAACTGGCAAATTCATCAAGCTCACCATGGTCCAAGTCCCAACCAGACCTTCCAAAACCAAGATTCTACTAGCCTGGAGTGAATTACCACAGAAGCTTTAACTCGGTGGATTTTAAAATCTGGATTATTCAAAAGCTAAACATTTCATAAGCCATGAGGTATTTTTGTAAAAATCTGCCATAGAGAGCCAGAAAAATGTGATTTCCCTTGCCTGGATTATTGAGCAGGCATGAAGACATTTTGAGCCATACAGAAACAACTTAAAATCAAGTCATATTTAAAAGTTGGTTTTGTTTTTAACCAAATAATGTCACAAGGTAGGGAATTTGCAATTATGAATAAAATCAACAGCTTTCTAAGATATGTTTTGTTAAGGATGAAATAAACTTGGATGTAAGGCAACATCTTATTATTTAGAGAGACAGGATCAGAGTGTGTCTAATGCCTGTAAATGAATGACAGGAGGTCATGATGACATTTCCTGACCATTGAAATACTGCCCCTGAAGCTACTGTGTAGACCTCAAAAGACTCCGTATGAGGAAAAATGAAAAGAGAATGCGAGGATCTGTGTATTGTGCTCAATATCAGTAGTATCTACTAATCAGGGGTACTACTAACTTGGTAAATTTAAATATATGAACTCAAATTTAGCTGGTAAGGATATTTGTGGGGTTTTTTGCTTCTTAAATCCTCATCTCAACCATTATAAATTATAACAGATTTGTCAAGAGGAAAGAAATATAGAAGTACTCGAGGGTATTTTTAACTTTAGCTCAACAATTGTTTCAGTTTTATGTAAGTGATAAACGGACTTGTTCTTATATAGCGCTTCTCTAGTCTAATGTAGATGTGCAAGTGAATACACAAGCAACTCCTGAGCATTAAGCGGGATTGGGGGGCGGTTTGGTCTTTAACCATGGAAACGTTTGTGCAGAAATTATTTGCAGGGAAAAGATAATCAATGTCAGAAATGCTGTACAACTATTTGATGTCTTTTTTTTAAAAAGAAACATAGAAAACCAGAACCTGATAGATAAGCACCGTTTTGAGCAACATGAAGATTCACATCACTCAATTTGTCCTGTGCAGTAACACTGATCTCTCTTAAGGTCATCTAAAACGTGATGGTAACGAGGTGTTTCCTGTCGCTTCAGCTCCTCAACGTGACACATCCATAGTAGTTGTTGATGAGGGCCTCGGGGATAGTTCTGTGTTGGTGTCTTGTGAGACCCGGGGGGGATCTTGGCTGGTAGGGAGGGCCTGCAACACGTGTCAGCCAACTCTGTGGTGTAAGCGCTGTTCTTATCAGTTTCCTGTGGTGGCAGAGGCGGCAGTTCTGACATCAGGGTCTCTCGTGGCATCCTGTGCAGCCTTCTGGTTGGCTTACCATTGTTAAGGCCTGAGGCAAAAAAGGGTTTATCACAGCCCTCATAAGAAAATTGATGGGGTGCATGGAGGATGTGGGTATACAACAAGCAAAATACTTAAACTGGAAGGTTTTGTTTTTTTAATTGTTGGCTTATCTGCTTGATGAAATGATACGTTGTTATTGTGGGCCTGGTTTGGCATTTGGCTTTTTTTTCCTTTTTTCCCCCTTTTTCTTCTTCCTCCGCTTTTTGTCTTGATAATCTGCAGATGTTACATTTAAGACTTGGAATGCAGAGCTCTTCTCTTATATTTGGAGGCATTTGTATGCTCTGTCTGTAGTGCTTGTTGAAATGCATGCATGTCTGTTTGTGTGTATCAAGTGTCTGCATTGCCATGTCTCTGTATCCTTTCCTTTGGCCTATCCTCTCGACCCTTCCCAATGGACGAGTGAGCGACCGATCAGTGGGGGGTGGATGCTGTGTGTGGGAACAATTGACCGGACCCCCCGGCACTCCCCTCATCCTTAAGGCCGGTCTGCCCCCCCCAACATTCCACACTGGACCACCAAGACCCACACACAGGAGTCGGGAGCACACAACAGCAAAAAAGAAAACTGGAGGGACTGACTGAGGGATGTAGAAAGTGGTTGAGGGATTGTGGAGGGGGTGACTGACAGAAAATAAGAAAAAAAATATCCTCATTGTGTTGTTTTTTTTTGTGGTTGGTTTTTTTTAGTTTATAAAAAAGAAGTATTTTTCCTCCGTATGTTTTCATGTACAGGATCTTTTTCTTACGTGGGTCATCCTTTCTAGATGTGGCACATAACTGTAGTAGCACTGGTAAAGTAGAAGAAGCAGTGAAACTAATGAAGGATTAAAGGCAGAAAATTAGGAGGGGATGGTATTCTCCATAGGAGAAGCATGTGATCTCTAACAGAGCGTTTATTATATTGATTGGAGGATGTGCACAAAGAAGCAGCATTAAGAGGGCTTTGTCTATCGGATTACTCTAGGATAGAGTAATCCGCGAAAGTGACTTTAAAAGGAAGGAAAAGATCAGATTTTGTCTACACACTAGTATTAATGTTATAGAAGTGTGTAGTCTACAGATTTCAAGAACATCACCCTCATCTCCAAGCTGTACACTTGTGGAGCAGAGGTTTTTTTTTTAAGTTTTTTTTTAACAAAGCAGAATTTGATTGGAAATCCAGGAGGAATGGTGAGCTGTGCACGAGGGCAGTGGAGCGAGTGTGTGACACATGCTCAGGGAATCCGGGGAGGGTATCATCTGCTAGGAGCTAGATGCATGCACTGTGACACATCACCACTTTGTCATGCAGCTACGCTCATACGGCCCGCTCTTCTCAGTGACCCCTGGCTTCTAGTGAACCCTCCACAAAAAGCACAACACAACGTTGTTCGTTTGACAGACGTGATTATTCAAGTCCGGACGATTTGAGAACAGATGGCAACAGGTTGGCAACATGCTCTGTTGTGCTCTACGGTGATCTGTGTGAGACTCTGTCTCATGCGAAATGTGAGAAATTGCGATCTAACTTTGTGGTTTTCCGCACTTTGAGCTGAGGGGAGCGCCCCCTGAAACTCCTTGTTAACACGTCCCGTTTGCATGCTGTTAAGTCGGCAAGCCTCTCTCTTGAGCTCTGCCCCAGCTGACATATCAGTTCATTTCCCTCTGCCTCCATGCTGCAGATCACTTCCTCTGAGAGATTTGGTTTCAGTCTTAGTCATCCCCCTTCCCTTTCCCATGGTGGTTCTACCACCCCAACACTCATCTCTTCATCATGGTTTACTTGTATTTTCCTGCTTGGCTGCGTTTAGCTTACTTATCTTGTCTGTCCACCCACGTGATCCGCTCTCTCAGTCTTGACAGGTTTTATGTGTGGGAAGGCTTCCATATGATCGTGATACCGAAACAGACCACATTTGTTGTTTATACACAGACACACTCACACGCGCTCGCGCACACACACACATACAGAATATCTCCAGGACTTTGCTGTCATGCCTCAATAAACCGATTTTTTTTTCAGTATTGTCACGGATCTGCTGCCTTTATGCCAAGGGTTTTACTGCCTTCTCCGTTATGTTACACCTTCACTCTCAGTAGTTTGACTTCTGTGACGGCTGAATTTCCCTTTGTGTGAGAGATATCGATTGGTGTATTTTTTTGTTCCTCTGATATTTGAGCTGCTCTGTGTCTCCTTTGTGTTGATCACCTCAGCACTGGTGTCACTCAGCCAGCTGTGAGGAGTGTGGCAAAGGGCCACGGGCTCTGATCCCAAACGGCAGGGGTGGAGTGTGAACCCCCTGCCTGGCAGAACTAGGCCTCACACTCGGTGAAGTCATCTTGTGGTGTGTTTGCCAGAAAGGGAACACGGTAACAGCTGTAACTCAGCCCGAGAGTGAGTGGTCACTATGAAAGACATAGCTGCATGATAATCAGGATGATCGTGTTAGTATTCATGATCATCACTGGCATGTCTGTTCGACTTGCCAGAGGTGTATGTGGTTACTGTGAGGGCCGAGGGATCGAAGCCAGGGACTTGCCTAGATGTTTGGGCTGAAATCCCAAGAGCTGGGCCTGAGCCAGAATATCTGTAAGGCCTGTTAATTACTCCCAGGGCCTGCATCAAGATTCCCAGCGACAGGGCTCTCACTAACACTTAGCTCACTTTTCCAAAGCATGGTCAGATTAATAGGTTTCCTAATATTTATCTAATTCCTCTGTGTGCTGTCTGCACTTGAATATATATTAAAACAATTGTCTTGGACCAAAAACTCAAATTGCCCTCCTTTGGGTTTATTATTTTAAACAAAGTTCTCTTTCTTTCCAAACAACAAAGCAGTGGGCGGGTTTTTGGCTTGTTCACATGGCTGTGTGAATTTGACTGACGAGGTGATGCCATGTCTTAAAACCGGGTCATCAAAACTAACATTTAAAACATAAAGAAAGAATCCACTGAAGTCTTGCTGGCTCATGGTTGTTAAGGGAGGGGTAAAAACATTTCTGAAAGGATCAAGCACTTTTTTAGGTGAAAACTCCAAAAGCTGTAAATCATAGGGTTTGCGACTTATAGGGTGGTTCGAGCTGGGAGAAAAGAAAAATGAGGTTCTGTGGGGGAATGTGAGACGACCCGCCAGGGGTTCGAAATATTGTACATCATCAGAATGGCAAGACGGCCGACATAGTAGCCATGATTTATTGACACATCCACTGCAGATCATCAGGGAAGAACCGAACCGTCCCTGACTGAGGCCCGTTAAACCATTGTACCTCTAGGTTTAGGCTTTCCAGTCCCTTTGACAGTCGGCTCAGAGAGGTTCTCTTCCCAGCGCCCTCTCTGGTGTCCAGTTTCCTGCGTCCCAACAGGTATATCAGAATCATTGTTGCCCTTTTGTAGCTTTGAGGTTCCAGAAACCTGATCTTGTACCTGACCTCATTCTGCCTGGGGGGCTTCACCGGGCCCCGTCCTGCCCTAACATCTGGTCGACTTCAGCTGCTTTTGGATGTCTGTTATAAACATTGTCAAAGAGCTCCCTGTCCTCATGAGGGGCTCGCTCGCTTTTACTGGTGATGCTGAAATATATTGTTTGTGTGTTAAATCTTTTAAGAGCCCTCGTATGTTTCAACAGAGATTCATTTTGAGCTTCTTTTTGTGTTTGTGTGTGTGTGGGGGGGGCAGTGGTGTCATAATTTGCTTTGAATTGTATATGTAAATGCATGTGGCTATGCTACACAGAAAATAACATGTAAAGCTGCCTTTGGCACTTCGCACTGTATCAGTCAGCGGGCGAAGCACATCTTGGAGAGGCCTTATGTGTTACCTCAGCAGTAGTCCAATTGTCTGACAGCACAGATCTGTTAGTGCAGGGTTCCTTGTTAAAGCACTAGGCCTTAAGTAAAGGGCATTTTTCCTCTTCTTTTAAAGTATGTTTTCATTTGTGTGCCATGACTCAGTGGAAAGGGAGAGGGCTGATGGAGAGGGACATGCCATGAAGATCTTTTGTGCCTCCTTTTTTCTCCCCCTGTCTTCCCTTGTGATAATCACGCTGTGCTGTAACTTGTCCTCTCCGTTTGTCTGCAAAACCTCTGCCTGTCTCTGCAAATCTCAAAGATAACACTCTCTCTCTCTCCCTCTCTCTCTCTCTCTTTCTGTGTGTCTGAGTCACTCTCATGCAGACATATGTACACCCAGACCGTCAAGGTGGAATTCGTGGTGGAGGCATTAGATCAAACGCAGGAACACGGAGTGCCTCATAAAAGGCACATACCTAAAGAAAGTTATGGAGAGAGTAAAGGATTGGACTGATTAAGGTGAATCATCAGTCTCAACTCCCTGATAGATGGAATAGGTGTAAAGAAAGAGACATGCTTCTCAGCAAAGTCATTGAGTGGAAAGAAAAATAACAGGTTAAATGGTTCAGATTTTCATGCCTTTGTTCTTCTGCTGAATTCCTAAAATGGTCAGTTGGGTTGTGTTTGGCTTTTTCAGCTTTATTTATGTGGAAAAGGGCAAATTCATCAGCCTTTCGTGCTGATAATTAGAAGGTAGTGTACTTCATCTCTCTTAACAACCAGAGCCGTTGCTACTATGAAACACTATTTTGGAGCACCTACCAAACACTGAACATATACCAGCAGCCATAACACAGCCAATATGCATTTCTACTAACTCTTTATGATCCGAGCCTGAGGGCACTTGTACAAATGATGAAGCGTTTCTCAATAAACTCTGTCCATATAAACTGATTCAACTTTATGTGACATTATGGTCAGAATATCTGGGAATATTCTCTGAGCTAAGTACTAATTTAACTATAAGTTATATTCACATAAAATTGCCCTCTAGCGCTAGCATCATTCACACATTATCTTTTCACAGATTTCACGAAAGATGCTTACAGTTCCCCTAAATTCATCCCTGGAAGCAATCAACTAAGTTGAGCTTAAGCTTATTTGGCATATAAAACCGATTCCTATATTTGTTTGTCAGAAAACTGCCAGCTGACTAAATAACACGAAACCCCTCCTTGTCTTCTCTTTGATCAATTGCTTCACAAAAATAATTGGTCACCTGAGCTCTGATGAAAAGTTATGATTTTTCTCAGCTTAGGAAATCACTTTTTACTCTGGCCAAAAATAAGCCAGGTGCAGCATTTTATCAAAGTGACACTCTGGCTGCTCTCGATTACTCTTAAGTAGAAGAGTTGGGTTGAAAGAATGGAAATAAGGTGGGGAATCACATTTATCCACTCCCTGGTTACCGGATATTGGTCAGGAATAGACCATCTGGTTTCATGTACAGCTTTGTATAGATCTGAATTGCAATTTTCAGGTGGACAATAAGTAATGGCTGTTGTTAACCTTCCTCCTAGAAAAACAAATGCCATAAAAGGTATGAAACACATCATGAAAATCACCAGTTGCCTATGAAGAAGTAGCAGATGTTCTCCTGACCAAAAAAGACCACTTAACATTAAATTTCAAGTTTAAATTCCCCATATCTCTGTTAACATGAATCATGGCCTCCAGCTCCCTCATAGTTACTTGCTTAAGTGTTTGGGGAGTTTGACCTTTCATTTTTATGATCTCATGGCTTGGCTGCAATGTTTGTATTTTTGTGACCCCTGGCAAACCTCAGTGATCCTTTTGGGAGCTGATGTCCAGTGTTGTCAGTCCTGTCTCCTGGAACTGCAGGTTTTAACGAAAAACTATTCCCCACTCTCCCATTTTAATGTAACATGACTAATTAACACAGCAGTAACACAGGATTAACTTGTCTGGATGACTGACTATGACCTCCACACACACAAATACACACACACACACACACACACACACAAAATGCATTGATTCTGTGACTCTGTTGCCTTCATGGAATGTACTTTTGCCTTTTACTAACACGGTAGTCTTAAAATGATCACGGCGGTATTTGTCATTACTCCTGAATCCTGCCCTGCACAGTTCAATAAACACTTGTCAAGCTAACTTGTAAAGGTCTGCTGGCTGTAATCTCAAAGACAGCATGGAAATGACTTTTGAGCTGTATACACAATCCTTAATCAGGAGCAAGTCCTATATTTACCTAACATTGCTTTTTACATGCAGAGGTCAGAGAGTTGGGGCCCGTCCTTCAGTTTTACCTTTACTTTCACCTCACCACATTTTGGGTTTAAGATGTTGGACAAGGGAAGGAAAAGTACCATGTGAATAGCTCCTGTGGTCGGTGTTTGTTGCTGACTTTCTAAATGTACTTGGGGAAGTGCAGGAGCAAGTTAAATCATTGACAAAGCAGTGACCTGGGAAGTGGTGTAGGCAGGGTGCTTTTGTGTGGGGAGACAAAGCCGGAGACACGGGGCTTGGGGGGGAGAAAGAGGGAAACAGACAGCGCGAGAGGCCAGGGCCATGTTGTGGAATCTCCCCAGGGGCTTCTGGGTAAAATGTTCATGGATGACAGCATTTTGGAATGTTCACAAATGGAGAGTTTTAATTGGCCAGAGGCCCCGACTGGTTTAGCAATCAGAGATGGACTGTGGTGGTAGAGGGCTCAGATTTATGAGTCCCAGTGTGTGCTTGTTTGTGTGACCGCATGCCTGTTTAGAGAGAGAAAAAAAACATGCTTGTGTTAATGCCTTGTATGATGAATGTCGGGGGTTTCGTGTAGAGGCAAATTTTCAATCGGACAGACTCTCAGGCTGAATTAGAAACTGGATGCTAACGCAGATATTAAAGCTGTTTGCTGTAGAAGTTAGCTGTCGCATTGCTGAGGAAGCAGAAATGGCCTCGCGCGTCTAACAAGCTCTGCCCTGTTTTGAGCTTTGCTCCTATTTTACCCTTGTCGTGCCATCCGAAAAGCAAATTTTAGCAGTTTGGTGTTTTGACAGCTGTGTTTTGGACGAGATTTTAAATCCTGATTTATTTAAGGAAGCATCATTTCTGCAGATGTTATCCAAGGGCTTGTGGTGGGCTGTGTAATTGTAAAACATTCAATCTAGAGATTATTTTTGTGAAACCAAAAGTCTTGGCCCACAAAAGGCAATGTTGAGCACTCCTCTGAATAAATTCAAGCTAACATCACAAGCAAAGCCAACGCTTCCCTGGCTCAGCACTATTGAGGGGCTTTTTCTTAGTAACCAGTCTCAAAAAACACGTTTGTCATAGTTGTTCTCTTGGTGATTTGTGATTTGTGATTAGTGTTTGTAGTCAAATCTAAAGTCTCCCAGCAGCTCTGGCTCATACTCTGTCGTGAGTCATCACTTATCATGTGAGGCATTGTTACCTTCTGCTTTGCTTCCAAAGCTATGCTTTTATAGTGTGACTAGCTTTAGGTGCAATCAGATGTATCTTTTTTTAAATCCCTTATCGGTCCCACAAGAGGAAATTTGCAATTCTCTGCATTTAATCCATCCTATTGTATATGAGCAGTGAGCAGCCACCATGTGGCACTCAGGGAGCAGCTAGGGGTTCAGTGTCTTACTCAAGGACATGTCGACGTACTTTCTGCAGGACCGGTTGTCGAACCTACAACTCTCTGATTCTGAGATGACTGGTCTGCCCTCTGAGTGACGCTTGCCCTTGTGTCATTTGTTCTTTTGAACCTTTTATCCACTTCTCTTTTTTGTTAGTATTTTAGTAAATCTTTATATAATACATGCGTCTATCAACACAGATGTTTTCTGCATCAGATTCACCCTTTAGATGATCTTAGCCAAATATATATTCATATCTTCAAATTAGTGCAATAGATTTACCAACTTTGTTTCTTGTGTTGAAAGGCATTGTCTGCTCAGGAGGGACAGGCTTGCAGATGAGCTCTGAAAGTAGCACTGTGCCAAAACGTTGAGCTGTCTTCAACGCTCGTATGCTGAAAATTGTTTCCCACAGCCTGCAAGGGTCAGTGTATCTCAGCGACATGGAATATCCTGCTCGTTAGCACACTTCCTTTCTAATGTAGTACCTGCCCCCCGCTCTTGGAGATACTAGGTGGATGTCTGTCCAAACACTTTAATGGCTTGGCAGCAACGCTATGGAGAAGACAAAAGGTAGTGTTTCCTGTGTAGGAGGTAAATCTGTCATTTCTTTCAAGAATACCTTTGGTGATGCTTGTGTTGGGAGCAAATCATTATGAAATGTCATCTCTCATAAACTGTTCTTTGCTTCACCATGTGAGAAAAGTGATGATGGAAAGCACTGAACTGTAGAGTGAGGAGGATATCTTACTATCACAGAGGCATACGACAGCTTCACACCCACCATTTTGTTGAGATGTCCCAAGTTGATTCGTTATTTCACCTCCTCTCGATTAAAGGGTTCTGTTGAATTCAGTCTCCTTACAAAGTAAAAGTTGAAAGGTATTATTGCTGTAGCAAAGCTGCTGTGACATAGTCGTTATGTTATTTTCTGCAAGGCGGTGAAGTGTAGAAAGTGAATAGGCGGAAGTTGTAGCCTCCTCTGATTATCTCCACACGAGGAGCGGTCTCTAATAATGGTTTAAGCTTCCATAATGTTGCTGAACATTTTTCCCTTACTAGTGATTGTAACCTAGCTCTCTTGGGAGTGGGTGCACTTGTGCATTTGAGTATTACAATTATCTTGGCTTTTTAAATTGGTTTATTAATAGTTCCTCTGAAAGATGGGAGTTAATTGGGACACATAGTGGAAAAGGAAAGGGGCTCTCACGGGTCCCCAGCTCACTTCTCATCCCCTCCAACCAAGAATTCTGCCTGTCTGTTTTACTGCTTGCTTTTATGCATCCGCAAAGTGCTTTATGAAAACCCTTCAATGATAATATTGGTTTAATTTCAAATAGCCCGCTAAGAGCCCAATCTCCAGCACCATATCCAACCAAGTTACAAGCTCAGAGTGGCTATTAAGGTGTTTGTAGAATATTTTTCTCTCTTTAGCAATTGTATCGTTTGAGGGGCAGTGTTTAAAATTGCCACAAAAAAAAAGAGACAGTCATAATAGGCCTCAAAGCTCCTAATATGCTATTATCATAATAGAATATGATAATTGTGCAATGCTTTGTTCAAGGTATACCAAGTCATTAGACAATGAAATATTACCCCTTAGGGCAGTTAAATCCAAGCCTGCTTGCAATTTAAGGACTTCACAGAATTTCGTTATAGTTCCTCACTTATGGTCATGAAACGTGTTTTTTTTTTATCCACTTCTTTATGTGTTTCTCTGTGTTGACGGCAGTATCTTAATGTTTTGATAGGTGGCCTGTGCTGGACAGTCGATAGTTCCCAGACCAGCTTGGAAAAATCTGTCCGGGGAAAAGTGAATAAGACCCACTTTCTCCTCCCTCAACAACGGCTGGCAAGATGCCTTTGAGCAAGAGACTGTGGTTGTACTTAACAGCTTCCCACCGTGAATGTGGGGATGATTGTAAAACTCCCTTCCTATGCGTCCCCGTCCCAAACCCACCCCCACGGTTGTAAATAAGAACCGGCTTTTAGCCAGCTTGACTGGTCGAAGCAGGCTTTTTTATAATGTGGAGGGAAAGGATCGTGTTATACTGTGGTAACTCTTTCCACCCTCTCCCACATTTAACAGTGCTGTTGAAAAACATCAAGAAGGAAAAAGCGCAGAGCTTAATCAGTTACCATGCTGTTAAAGTATATAGTCCTGAAATGGGGCACCGGTGGCTTCTGCTCAGATACTCGCTTTGCGTCTTAGCGTTGGATCTCTGTTCATATGTATGTGTGCATTTTTATAGCCCTTAAGTGATCTCATTCAGGAAAGTCCCCCGCTGAAGCCCAGGGAATTGGTATGTTATTGAGACTTTAAGCATTTATATCATCTAAAAAAAGACGTCAGGAAATGTAGTATTTGACTTTAGTAAGATGTCCACCATTCAAATGAATTGATGCCCGCTCCTGGAAAAGTTGCCGAAAGCTCTTCAATGCTAAGTATCCTAAGACTGTTCCACTCAAATAGTAATATTTTGTAAGAGGAACTGATGATAAGGTGGTATTGTAACTGTAACTTGGAGGAGGCCGAGAGGTTGTAAAATGCATGTGTTGCATCTAAGGATGAAACCTGTCAAGTGATATTTTTAGATGAATGTTAGGTAGGTAGGGTAAGGTAGGTAAAGGTAAATAAGCCAATCAGCATGTGTTGCCTTTGACTCCGTCCAAAACTCCATAATTGTAGACTTTCAACAGACAGCAGAATGACAGAGATGAAAATGTTGAGGGGACACTGGAGAAGAGGACTACCTCACAACATGCTGCAACAGGAGGGAACCTCTGGAGTGAATGACTCTTAGGAAAAGTAATTGCTATGATTTTTAGAAATGAAATATCTGGCGGTTTTCTACCTTCTTATCTCCTCTTTCAATTGGGCGTCACTCCACGCCTCTTTAATGCCTCTCCTCCAGACAGTCAACACATCTCTCACGTGTTGTGCCGACATAAATCTCTGCTTTTAAAGCAACAACCTGAACTCCTCGGCAGACCTTGGGCTCAGCCAATGTAACTGCGCATGACGCGATGTAGAGCAGCACAGACAATGTTAGGCAACAAATGGCACCGCTACTCAAACCC
>OMLC01025194.1:1468-13283 GCA_900302585.1 Regalecus glesne | reverse complement strand
CCATGCCTCTACATCACACTGCATGAGAAAGAATGGATTCCAGCCTCTGCTCTCTGAGACAGTGCACCTGCTCTTATTTCCATTTTAACACTATCCACTTTTTAAGCCTCCCAGGTGCTTTTCCTCCCGTCAGATGTTAATCGTACATCGCTTCAACACAGACAACCTAAATGTTGCAATCCTGTAAAAGGGTAAAGTCTCATTTATTCATAACCTGAACACAGGGTGTGTGTGACCTTGACGTCACAACACGTTCCCTCTGCAGTCTTTTCTGTTTTAGATATCACATGACTTACAAATAAATTCGTGTGTGCATGTATACATGCTCACACACAGGTGCATGTGTACGCAGGCACACGTATGAAATCATCCAAACTAACCCCTGTTGGAGAAAAAAAAGCCCAAAACACTGTATTCATACAGCATTACATGATGTAAACAACCACCTCGTTTATCGCAAACATGTGAACAGCCGTTTCTTTTCTTTGTTTTTCCACTCTCCAACCACTTCACCGCTCGCATAGAGGTTAAACATGGGCAGACTCACCCACCCTCATCAGACTGTGAGGTAGCAAAGATCCTAATGAGTTGTATTTATATCACGACAAACAGTGAACTATACAGTCAGGGGCCTCATTAGCTCTGATTTTGCAAATATTGTTTATGTGCATGTAATTAGGGAGTAATGTGAGGGGGGAGACTCACAGACTGCACAATAAACGGGTTTAGCTAAACTGTGGCTCATAATAAACCATGAAGATATCACAGGCAACATATGCCAGACAAAGAGATGCCCATGCCAAGGTTCTAGGTTCGACCAATGACTATTAACCATCATTTGCAGACATTTTCAGCTGAACAGACAAAGTGCGTGTTTGTCTAATGGAACCAGCTCTGCAGCGTCTGCTCACTGCAAGACTCCCTTGGGCAAAATATGTATGGACTCTTTAATGGTTTTGGTGTAAGGGTGCAATTGAACATGAAGAAGAAGCCAAGCAATTGCATTTGAGGTGCTTTTTCATGTTTGGAAGGCCCTACCAGTCAATTCCACAAGAGGAAGCTCCCAACATCAGTTACCAAGACAACCAATTTGAATCCTGCTGGGGCTGTGAATAGGAAATATCCGCAATGTCCAAAGGCAATGCAATATATCTCTAAGGAGTAGCATAGCTCAGGAGGTAGGGCAGTTTTCTAGTGATCAGAAGATTGGTGGTTCGATCCCTGGCCCCTGCAGAAAGCATATTGAGGTGTCCTTCCTAACTGTTCCCTGAGCACTGCACAGAAGCAGTGCTCACTGCTCCTACACAATAGGACGGATTAAATGAGAACACATTCCACCAGTCTTGGTCGTATGGTTTACAAAACATCTCAATTCAATGCAATTCAACGGATACAAATCCTATTATCTTCAAATAATGCAAACATCCTACATCTTTGTTATGAGAGTGGTCCAATTTCCACCCAATGACTCTTGGTGGTTCTAGGTGAAATCAAATCCTATACCAAAAACCTTAGATTAAATAAAAAATCCGTAAAAGGTCAAAAAAATCTTCACATACTTTCAAGCAGAAAATCAAATACAGATGCAACAAATGGTAAATTGACTTGTTCTTATATTGGACTTTCCTGGGACTTTTCCCAGAGCCCTTTACAATGAATGCCTCACATCTACCGAGTTCTGCAGCAGGATACAACCCCCAACACCTGCCTCCCAGGTGCATACTTTACTATACGATCTGTAACATTGACTTTTTGGCTTTCATAAGGGAGCAATGTATTATAATGTGGTCCTTGGAGAGTCAGGTCAGACAGGTTTGTATAACCCAATATGTTGCATAATGAGACATTTGTTAAAGGTGTGTGTGTGTGTGTGTTTTGTCTGAGTGATCAATACTTTTCTCAATGAGAGAAAAGCAGCTGCGGGCGAAGACAAATGGGTTCATTGGAATATCTCAATCTCTTTCGTCTGCGCATTCCAGTTTAGCGAGCATTCAGTAATACTAAATGTCAAGCAAACGCGCATGTGCACAGACATGCGCGCACATATCTACAACCGGTGCATTAAGCTGAAGGTAAAACATGTTAGTACTTACTGACTCACAGTTAATGTGCAATATTGTGCAAACACCAGCAGTGGAGCAATTATGCTAAATAGCCTCCCCCTCTCGCAAACGAGTACTTTAGTCAACATAATGAAAGCTTCCAGCACGAGTGAGCGGGAATCAGCTCATTATGCCTTGGGGAATAATGGAAACCCAGCCTCCATGTCATTGAGCGTGGTGCCGCTTATCATGCCTAGCACCAATAATCAGATGGGAAAGTAACAGTTAAAGTCCTTGAAAGTCAATAATGGTCGATAGAAAATACAACAGCCAGACAGCAGTCCTGTAAAGAAGTTATACAACCTAAACCTAGTTATGCATGACAACTTTACACTAATAAATTGAAAAGCTAAATATTTTAACCACAAATTAAACGCGGAACACCAGACCCCTCGAGAAACAGTGCTGGGAAACTTGGAGTTCTATGACAACTGATGTATAATTCACAATAAGGAGGCTTGCAACACCTAGCCTAAGTTAATCGAATTACAGAAGACAAAATAAAGCACTACTACAAATAAATTGAATAAGTCCATCACAGTTCATAAAGTATTTATCTTAAAACTGTATCTAGATGAACAGATTCAACTTATTTGTGATTTCCTTACTTGGTTATTATTGAGCATGCATAAAGACAAAAATGCACCACTAGTTTGAATGATTTGATTTTAAACTTTAAAATTCTTAACTACACTACCTTCAGCTGCTCCCATCAGGGGTTACCACAGGAGATCATCCATCTTCATCTCTTCCTGTACTCTGTCACACCAGCCACCTGCATGTACTCCCTCACCATCATAAACCTCCTCTTTGGTGTTCCTCTTCTCCTCTTTCCTGGCAGTTTCATATTCAGCATCCTTCTCCCAGTATACCAGCATCTCTCCTCCACACATGTCCAACCCATCTCAGTCTTGTCTCTCTTGCTTTGTCCCCAAACTGTCCAACCTGAGCTGTACCTCTAATATCCTCTTCCTCTCCTTTCATCTTTTTCTCAGTTTCTCAGCGGTTACCACAGCAGATTTTACAGTTTACCCCAGTATCTGTCAGGGTACAGTGCCAATGCTACAATTCCATTTTACAGAAGCTTTATCCCAAGCAAAATACATTTGAGAGTTAGTGCAACACAAGCGAGGAAGGATGTAGACAGGAGTGAACAATGTGAGTAAGTGCCCTAAAGCTAAGCTCGGGTCTAACAGGATGTAAGTATCACCAGGCAGTGGCCAGAGGTAATGCAGATAGTGAAGAGAAGCAGAATCATCCCCTTTTACATTAATTAGGTCCATCAAGTTGATGGATGGCCGTTGTTAACCCGGGCGTTGACCAATCCCATATGGAGTCTCGACTGATGTGGTCATGGTATGGTCTTGTTAACCAGCATGATGATTTGGGGAAAATTTGGTCAGACGCCCTTCCTGACACAACCACTAACCCTACGGATGTGAACGCAGGTGAGCGCTGGATACCATCCCAGTATTCTTGGACTTTCACCCATGCTTGTTGCCAAAACTGACCCTCTAATATACTCATTCCTAATCCTGTCCTTCTTCCTCACTCCCAATGTAAATCTCAGCATATTCAACTCTGCCACCTCCAGCTCCACCTCCTGTCTTCTTGTCAGTGCTACTGCCTCCACACCACACAACATAGCTGGTGTCACCACCATCTTGTAAACCTTCCCTTTCACTCTTGCTGGTACCCTTCTGTCACACATCCCCCCTGACACTCTTCTACACCCACTCCACCCTGCCTGCTCTCTCTTCTGCACCTCTCTTCCACACTCCCAGTTACTGTGAACAGCTGACCCCAAGTATTTAAACTCAGCCACCTCTTCAACTTTACTCTTTGCTCCTTTTAATGATCTTTAGTCCACGTTTCTCTCATGAGCGCTTCGAAGTGCTTTGCAATGAGGTAGTGTTGCTCCCACTTTAGGCATGGACTCTGAATTACAGCTTTCAAAACACACGACAAACACCTTGAGCAAACCTCCCAGAGGCCTGCTCCTATTATTCACCAAGTGACTTTGGTGTCTCAAGTGTTGACAGTTTACTGTCTGGGCATGAAATGATTCGAAACTAGTGGGGGAATTGAAACACCGTGAGAGTCATTGAGACGCAGCATTACTGTACTCGCCACTCTTCAAGTGGCTACTGGGAAACACTTTGAGACAGCTCAATAGCACCCTATTGCTGCACGAGTATGCACAAACACAAACTCTCTATTTTAACACGATACCTATTAAAGGACAATTACGCACACACTCAGGCAAACAACGACGTGACACATATGGACGCACTGCACAGGGCCACGTGCACACACACACACACACAGGAAGAAACACAGACTTGGATATGAAACATTCTGTCAGTCTGTAGATAGGGTGGGAGACTCATGTTCTGAGCTCATCTGCAATGCCAGACAGACGCGGGCTACAAATGGAGATGGTGAAGCACGTAAACAGAGATGCAGGCCTACAAACGCACACACACACTGATATGTGCACATAAAGCCTGTCATACATATCTGAAATTAAATATCAAATGCTGTACAATGTGTGCCCTCAGAAGATAAGAGAGAGCGAGAGTACTAAAGAAGGCACAAGAGAAATATATAAAGTATGCACAGTCAAGATAGCATTGTGGATAGAGAGGACTCAGACTGTACAGACGCATGAGAGACAGGCGCACAGAAAAGAAGGGAAAAAGAGAGAGAACACAAACACAGTGGAGAGGTAGGGAGTGTGGGGTAGATAAAACAGAAATCAACAAGTGGAGCAACTGACAAAGAGAGATAGACAAGGCCAACCGTGAAGGAGTGAAAGACGGGTTTAATTCAAATTGGTTTATTATTACAAATGCCTAATAAAACAATTTGAATTAAACCCGACTAAAGGAAGACGCACAAAACAAGAATGAAAAATAGAGAGGGGGGAGGGAAGGCAGGAGAGGCAGCACAAAAGACGAGGATAGAGAACGTGATGAACTCAAAAACCAAGAGACAGGGAAGACAGAGGCACTGCCTCACCAACAGCCACAGCAGTGAGCAAGGTGAGATCTGGAGCACATCGATAACACGCACGTTCAATGGGAAGCAGGAGGGATGACAAAAGAAAGGGGAACTAACCCAAAATGATGGTCCAAAGTGCAGAGCAGAGGAGTAACATCAAATATATTTCAGCTTAATGGACTTCAACTTCACTCTAAGCATGGAGATAGGGCATGATTACAGCCATTAGGATACTAAAGCATGCTCATGTATGTGTCTGAGCACACTTCAGCAGTTACTGACACGTAACACACACACAAACAACACACACACACACACACACACACACACGCGCACACACCACCCGTGCTGTAAGAATGAGCGTGCATCCGTTTATCTGTGTAGGTTTGTGCATGTGTGTGCATGTTTGTATATGTGTGTGCATGTGTTGCCCTCCTGCATGATCTTGACCTTAGATGTCAGTATGGACAAACCAATCCACTCCTCTTTCTGCCCCCCTAGTCTATTCTAGTCTTCATTTTACCTTCGACTGTCTACCTGGGCCAAAACCCACGAGAGCCACAGTCCATGTAAAACAAAAGGTCAGAGCCATTTCTCTCCTCACTATTCCCCACATTTTAGCTCAACTACCCTCACACCACACTTCCTCAAGCACACACACACACACGCACACACAGACACCTTTTCTGTTTGCTCATCTCTCCTTCTCTTGTTCTCTCTATCCTCCCCCTCCCCACATTTATTATATTCTTCAGGAATATATTTTTTTTCTTTCTTACGCCCTCTCTGTGAGTAAAAGAAGAACATTAGGTGACCCAGTGTCCAGTCTCTGAATATCTGCCAGTCAAAAAAAAAGACAGACTATTGTCCATCATTCTGCCACCCCCCCCACACACACACACACACCAGCTCCAAAACGCCTGCTGTGTAAATCAAATTTGTGCTTGAGCACAGTCCAGCAGGAGTTGAGGAGTGTGGCGTACCCTGCTGACCAATTATGCAAATCAAAACTCCATTTTCAATACTTTAAAAAAAATCTATTTCATAAATCTACCTCATACACAAACAGGCAGAAACACACCCACAAAGATTTTGCCTATCAAATCTTATGATTTTAAACTGTCATGCTAGAACATCAGGACAAGCTTTCAGATCCATGCACTGTGAAAGAGGTCCGTTTTACATGTCACAATGAGTCCCCAGATTGTGAGGGTGGACATAGACTCGGATGGCAATTGAGAACTTAAAGCTGGATGCCCCATAGCGGGTTCGAACCCTCAGCCTCAGGCACATCAGTTCCTGAAGTGCACGATATTCTACTAGGCTACCACCGTGTGACAGCATGTAAACCCATATATAGACACACACATGTGCATGGAGAGGTGGGTGGGGGTTAATGTGTTTGACCTGGTAGAGGGTATGGGTCTGATCCTTGAAGCAAGGGGCAAGGCGGGTGTAGATCTGCAGGGAATAGTAGTATGCAGCCAGCTGGAGGGACAATGCAGAATGGCTGAGTTTCTCAAAACACCTGTTTGCATCCAACACCTGGATGGATAAGAGAGTTATAGTGGCAGAAAGACAGAGAAAGAGAAGTGAAATAATCATAGTGAAGAGAGAGAATGAGTGCCAGAAATACACAACATTTGCAGGGAGCCCTTGTACAACTGTCAGACATGTACTTGAAAGCATGCCTTTGTGCACATTTGAGGCTTTTTGATAGACTGCTAGTGTTTTGTGTTGTTTCAACAACACTGGGCTGAAGCCTACTAAACCTCTCTTTGATTTGAGCTTGACAGACCGAAGGAGAAGAACAAAGGCATGGCCTAGCATAATGATTCTACCACAGAGGTGAGGGAGCCTTAGAAGATATGGATCTATCAGTGTGGAGGATTGCTCATCCATTCACAAGTACTACCAGGGCCAGTGTGTGTGCCTGTGTACTAAATGGCCCACTTGTGTTTGTATATGTTTGTGTATGTGTCCATCTACCTGAGGCAAGGCCAGTAAGTAGGACAAAGCCAGTGTTGTGTCCCTTGGAAATGCATCATTAGCCAGCTGCAGCAAAACTGTGAACATGACAGGAAAGGTAGAGACAGACAGACAGACAGACAGACAGACAGACAGACAGACAGACAGACAGACAGACAGACAGACAGACAGACAGAGAGAGAGAGAGAGAGAGAGAGAGAGAGAGAGATGACTAAATCACTTCAAATTAAAAGCCAACCCTCTGGGACTAGTCTCATGCCCTGTTTCTTGAACACAGACATCAGAGCCTGTCAGGACACCTCTCACTGGGCCAGACAAAACAGAGGGAGGCCGAGAAAAAAAGAAATGAGAGGAAGACAGAAAGCATCATTAAAAATCCCTCCTGAGTCCTGGGACTGTACATCTGTCTTTGCTATTGTGAGTCTGCGAGTGTGCAACACCAACGTGTGTGTTTGTAGTTTCTTGCACAGAAAAAAAAAAGTTCATTATTCATTTCAAATAGGGAGTGCATGCCCACTTCTAATAAGAGCACTCTGGGTGAGTGCAAACTTCATCAAAGTATGCTTCAAAGTTAAACCCATACTGAATGGAAAATTATCTGACGTATATTGAGCTTCCCCAAAGAGAGGTGTCAGAGCATTAGAGTTTCATCACCGCCATCACATCTTGTCAGTCTCTAATTTTTCAAGGTTTATCAGTTCCGACAAATGATCTGGCACAGCTGGTCTTACCAAATGCGTGTGACCAGGCACTGGCAATATATGTCAGCCAACAAATGGGCTTGTCAGCATGGTGCCAATGCCTCAAGGAAACTAGCCGTACCATTGTCTTTGGGGTGATGGGATTTGGATTGTAACGGGAGCCCTGGGCATGATGTTGACCTCTGTTTTTCTGACCACAGGCCTAGACAATAAATGATGAATAAACACACGTACACACACACACACACAAAGTAGTTTATACTTTCTAAAGATTAAGACAAGCTCTGCTGCAAGTCAGATGATAAACGTGTGCCAATCGCAAACCAATAAACGCAAACACAAGTGGAAGTAAAATCAACACCTTATTACAGGATATTGCATAACTTGGAATATACAAATTCGCACAGACAATGGTAATTTAGTACCCAGATTTGCAATTGTGTACCAAAATGATCAAATGTGTACTGGGGGCTGCGGTAGCTAAGCAGTAGAATATACACCTCCAAATCAGGTCTTGCGGAATTGATCCAAACGTTGTCAGAAAAGGTATCTGGCCTTAATCCTCCATGCTCGGTAAATGTGAGGCATATCTTGTAAAGTACTTTGAGTGGTCGCTAGATTAGAAAGGCGCCATATAAAGATTACTCAATTTTCTGAATTGTATAAATGTGCATCCATATTTGAAAGTGGGTACTGAGATCTGGGAATTTTTATCCAGACTTGAAAATGTTATCAGTTGTTCATATGTCATGTAACTTAACTTACATGCCCCTTCACAGTCACAAGTCAGCATCTAGCTATTTGTGATTTTTGTCCACCCTTTGGGTTGTACAGATTTGTACTGAGATTTGCAAATATGGTGCTGTGGTGACTGGACCAAAAATTTGCTTAAAATTTAAATGGGAGTGAGCTACTATGGGTGTGGAGTATTTTATTTAAGAAAACAGAGTAAACCAGTTGTGATAATTATGAGACAATAGCTAATCAATGGGTTCTCTATCAAACATGACCCTTGATTTCTAGAGGTAAGGGTAGAAAGATGGGCAGAAGAAGCCCCTTCCGGGGGGCATGTGGGATAACAGAGACCCATTAGATGCTCTGATGGTCCAAAGCAGGTAATCAATAGAAATTTACTGAGTAAGTTAACATACTCTCTTGACCGGATGAATGAAATAGGTGAGCCTTGATGGATCAAGGGCAGAGAGAGAAGACTGTTTTTCGGGAAGAGTTGATCTCTGACCAGTGTACTTATTACTGTCAACATGACCTATGATCAACACACAATGCAAAACTTGAAGACATGAAACCAATCCCATTTGCAATAGCTTTTAGATTTTCCAAGTAAGATTTGGAAGTTTTAATAATGATCTGATAGTAACAATGATATATCTATATTTTTATACTGCAAAATTTCAGATATTATTTTCAGTTATTCCTAAAGCGCATCATAAAACCCGCACATGGTTCTGAATTGCTTTTACTATCTCAGGTGGTAAAGAATAGGTCAATGATAAACAATAACTAAAATATGGAAATTAAAAGCCCACATTAAAAGTGAAATATAAAAATCTCAAAGGTGTGCATAATGCAGCAGAGTACCCTGAACACGGAGCATGTGGGCTTGTTTTATGATACCATGTTTTGCTGTCTACAAGTACACCAGGACTATTTAAAAAGCCCCAACAGACTGGAAAAGGAATAAGCATCATATATATAAAACCACTGACCTCCACAGATTAATTGTAGACAAGCACACTGGTTACAACTACAGTCATAGAGGTGCATACGCTGCCACTGAGCTCAAACTTGTCCAGACTGCAGTCATAAAAATCCAACATGTTTGATATTATCATGGTGGCGTCAACTTGTTGAAGGCTCAACTGAGTGGAGAGTGATTTGAATCATAAAATGTCCCATGGTATCATGTGCAGACCATCCATGAGGGTGTGCTTGATTTAGAGCAGATAGAGGCTGTGGATATAGGCTAGATTATGATCAGCTTTTAACTCATCTAGCGAGTTGAAAATGGACCTCTCTGCGTGTTCCTGGCTATTGAGAACATCCAAAATCATATATCTTTTTGTTAGTGTGCTTTATCTAAAAGCCAACATTTGACAGAAAAAAATAAATTATTGCTGGTTTACTCTAAATTTACTGAGATAAAATATTGTTTACTAATAGATTCCTCCCATTTGCTGTCATTCCCTTATGTAAATACTGGCAACCATATTCAGAGCAAAGTTACAGCACCACAGTGCCAGATGGTGGCCCCTGTCTGGTAGTGAGTTGACTTCACAGCAACACATTAGCACATCTCAGTACAAATCAATATCATCTTACTGCAGTGAAATTCACCAACTGCTGCACGGTGAATGTTATGTAGGGAAATCATCGGAACTAAACTGCATGAAACATTTGCAGACGAAAAATTTAGAAATCTGGACACACATATTCCACAAGCTAAGCATGCATTTAAAGATCCTGATGCAAATTTACAAGTACAGATTTATAACTCTTGATAGGATCAGGAATTTGAGGCGTAGTCGTGGAGGAAAAGGGTTGCAGTTCAGCAGGCTAAGGATTGCATCACTGCTTTTTGCAGATGATGTGGTTCTGATGGCATCAATGGTCTATGACCTTCAGCACTCACTGAACAGTTCGCAGAGGAGTGTGTAGCAGCTGGGATGAGGATCAGCACCTCTAAATCTGAGGTCATGGTTCTCAGCAGGGAACCGGAAGATTACAAACTCTAAGTAAGGATCGGGTTCTTACTCCAACTTAGGGAGTTCAAGTATATCAGGGTCTTGTTCTCAAGTGAGGGGACGATGGAGATTGAGAATCCAGAGAATCAGAGCAGCTGGACCAGTGTTGTGCTCGCTTTACCAAACCATGGTGACAAAAAGAGAGTCGAGTCAGAAGGCAAAGCTCTCAATCTACCAGTCAATCTTCGCTCCTACTCTCACCTATGGCCATGAAGGCTGGCCCATGACCAAAAGAATAAGATCACAGATACAGAGCACAGTTGAAGTGGTTCAGGCATCTACAAAGGACACGAGCTGGTCAGCTCCCTAGTGAGGTGCCCCAAGCACGTTCAACTGGGAGGAGGTCACAAGGTAGACCGAGAACCAGGTGGAGGAATTATATCTCTAAACTGTCGCCTGGGAATGCCTCGGGATCATCAAGTCAGAGCTGGTTGATATAGCTAGGGGATGAGAAGTTTGGGGACCCTAACTGAAAATGTTGCCTCCACAACCTGACTACAGATAAACAAACAGCAGATGATGTATAGCTGGATGGATGGATTTGAAAACCTGGGTATGCATTTACAAGATATAATATAAAATTAAAAAATAGATTCCCTTATCAGTCCCAAAAAGGGAAATTTGGATTTCTCTGCACTTTGACCAATTCTATTGTATAGGAGCAGTGAGCTGCCAACATATGGCGCTCGGGGAGCAGTTATGGGTTCAGTGTCTTGCTCAAGGACACCCCGAAATGGTTTCTGCAGGACCGGGGATCAAACCTCCAACCTTCCGATTGCTAGACAACCGCTTTACCCGCAGAGCTATGCTGCCCCTTCAACACAAAATCTCAGAACATGTGCAAATGTCAGGTTGCATAGTTTCAAATAGTAAAGGCTGGATTTTATTTCCACAGTCTCGCACCCAACCGCCCACTATGATACGCATGCATGGATCAAAACTGAGGAAATGATGAGCAAATGAGCTGAGAGAGGCAAGTCAGAGGGAATCACTTTCATGTCTTGGATCCAAGAAGAACAAACACATCTGTGGGTGATGACGGCCAAAGACAAAGTAAACCAGATGGAGAAAAGTAGAGCGTGGACACTGGGAAGGAGAGAAAGAGATGTGGAGACTAAGAGAAAAAAAGGAAGGACTGAGGCAGAGGAAGCTTGACAATTCAAAGTGACAGCCACAAAGACTATGAAAGTTACCGGCGGGTATTCCCTACGGCGCATTTCAGCTGGAGAGAAAGAGGCAGAGAAACTTGCACGCACAC